>JAUKPQ010051232.1:0-28447 GCA_032273045.1 Chloridella minuta | reverse complement strand
CATTGTTGTTATATGTGTGACCGAGGAGTTTTTTGGCTCAATCAAACGCGGGGAATACTTAGTACAGTTACAAATTTTCTAGCCAATCAATTTTGTTCACCGGAGGTGAGAAAAAGGGAGAAAATGCGTGCGGAAAAAATCTTTTAAACCGTTAGAGAGATGGAAAACTCTTACTCAAAATGTAAAAACATAAAATCAAAGCGGACCCCCAAGACCCGTTGTCCGAATATAGCCACTCACGGCATGTACTGTGGTGTACATTACAAAAATCCAAATCCGTGGGAACCAACAGTGGCAAGTCCAGGGAAGATACGTAGGATAGCAAAGCGTGCGGCTACAACGATTGCGGCAGCTACAGCAGCGGCAAAGATACAACAATGGTTCAGGGATAACATAGGTAGGCATAATATACGTAATCGTGGTCTTGCGTACTACATACGTTCTGTATGTATCAATGATGCGGATTTCTTCTCAACCGACCCGATAGCTGATATTAGCGGTGCGTTATTTTTCTCCTACAAGGACGGCAAACAACATATCTATGGATTTGATCTACGGTCTATTGCAACCCTCATACATAATTCAACGGACGACGAAAAGGTGGAAAATCCGTTTAATCGTGACCTAATACCTATTACAGAGGTACGAAAAGTCCAGAAACTTGTAAGACGGCGTACTGCACACGGTAAAACTACGGAATGGGCAAAACTAGAGCCTTCTACGCCGATACAGCAGTACCGTATGAAAGTTGTAGACTTATTTCAACTTATAGACGAGTTAAATTATTATTCATCACCCGAGTGGTTTCTCAATTTGACACAAGAGGAGCATCAGAAGTTCTATCGGCAGATTTATGCTATATGGACGTATAGGGCAAATCTATCCGCCGACCAAAAGCGGCAGATAGTACCGAACTACGCAACAATGCTCTTCAAACACTCCCCGTTTATGGTTGCTACTTTTCCCCTTGAGCGTTTACAAAAACTCAATATGGGCGTAATTCGTACTATGATTACATCGGCGACGGATAGGAACGATAGGATTCTAGGAGCTATGTACGTTATAAGTACTTTGACTCTTGTTTGTGACCCAGCCCGACAAGCGTATCCTTGGTTATATGAAAGTGTGTTAGCACCGAATGATATGGATGCAGCAGCGGCACCGGCACCGTTACGATTCTTTGGATTGGGAGGCTGGTTGACGGATATATTTAACATAGCAGCACCACAGCCGATGCCGCCACTTCTATTGCCACCGCCGCAACCGCCTGAAACGGATTAATACTAGAATTTTTCCCCCCGTGGCGGATAAAAATTGACGCCCCGTTTTTCTTCTTTGCCGATGAGCATTCCCCACCTTGTTATTACTCGCTGAACCAAAGTAACAACAACACATACAAGATGTCTAAGCCTATTACTGCCTCCAAGTTCTCTCTTTCTAACCTCACGGTTGACCCTGTCAAGAAGGGTCTGGACAACTCGCCCGCGGCGATTGTCTACATCAACTACAATAGCGGTAAGCTCCGTGTCCAGGCTCCGCGTATGCCTATTCCGTTTGACTCTGGTGACTACCAGGGCAACGGCAAGTTCAAGCTGAATCTGGACTTCCGTAACCGTACCAGCAACCCGAAGGTTGCCGCGTATTACGATATGCTCCGGGCGATTGACGACTTTGTCATTGACGCCGGTGTCAAGAACTCTAAGAACTGGCTGGGTCTGGATAAGGTCAGCCGCGAGACCGTAAGTGCCCTGTACACGAAGAGTGTGCGTGTCGGCAAGGACAAGGAGGGCAAGGATCGCTCCCCTGTCCAGTCGGTCGCCATCAAGAAGAACTACAAGACGCAGGTCTTTGATGCCGTAGTCTACGACGACCAGGATCGTAAGATTGAGGGTGTCACGCCGATGGAGGTCCTGCGCCGTGGTGCCGAGGTCACGTGCGTTCTGGATGCGACTAGCATCTGGGTAGCGGGTGGCAAGTTCGGCATCAGCTGGAAGCTTGTCCAGGCACGTGTAGAGCAGGCGGCGGAGGCGGCTACGTCGGCTCCTGCGTTCGTAGATGACGACGATGAGGAGGATGCGGCACCGGTTCCTACCACGGCTGCGTTTGTTGCCGATGACGAGGCGGAGGAGGAGGAGGAGGAGGAGGAGGTCGTTGAGCCTGTCCCCGCTCCTGCGCCGGCTCCTGCTCCGAAGAAGGTCGTGAAGAAGGCGACTCCCCGTGCGTAAATACGCAAATCAACACAATAAAACCTCAAATAAAAAATAAAAAACACCCTAAATAGAAAATGGACTCCTTTTTTCGTCAGGATGCTAGACCCGCCTGGGCATACAACTGGTGCTATTTTTTCGCTACGCTAGGCGTTGTAAGTGTACTTACGGGCTTGGGAACGTTAGCATTGTATAAGAAGATGGCAACACCCCTTATTGTTGCGTCGTTGATCGCAGCAGGCATACAGGCGGCAACGGCATTCACACTTTTTTACATGTGCCGGTCGTCGCTACAACCCCCCATTTCGTATTGATATGTTGTAAAATAATTACACGTTATCAATTGGTAGAGCCGCCCTGAGAACCGCCCAGCGAACGCGAGTTCGCCGGAGAGTTGCGTACAAAGCCCTGTAGAGTAACCGACGCCGAGCATCCACCCGTCGAGTTACACGTTGCTGTGGCACTAGGGTTGACATTGGCGTTGGGCTGACCGGCAAGGATCGCACCGAGCTTGGAGCTGAGGGGTACTTCGGCTGAAGGACCCGTTCCGCGGTTTCCGTAGGACGGCGCCTGCTCAGGGTTAAGCGATATCGGGTTAGAGGGGTAATTGTCATTTAGACGCCAGCCGTAGTTCGCCAGTTGACGGCGGCGAGCTGTAGTGAGACTCGCATCAAAGTTTGTAGTCGGCATGTTCTACGTAGGTCCAACATTTTCTACGGAGCCCCGAAACATTGTTGGGGGTACACAGGGAGGGACATAGCCAGGATTGGGCACAGCAACGGGGCACGGTGGAGGGGGCGGTAGCCGTGGAAAATATTGCGTAAAACGCGTTGCCGGGTTATAAGGATTATTGCCGGCAAATAATACCGCAGTTTGGATACTTTGCGTAGTACCAGATGCCGGTGTGGCAATTACATCCACGTAAGGGATATTATTACTATCACCCCGTTGAACAGGTACCGGTGCGTTGCTAATATACATCGTTGTACACTGTTGTGCCTGCATACGTCCCGATTCGGATAATGATTTATAGGGATTGCCGAGTGCTACATAGTTTGTCAGCGATGATAAAATAGCACTTCGAAACGTAATAGACGATGTAAGAGTTGATATTGTTGATACAAAAGGCGGTTCTACATTTATAGTTGATGTTAATGTTGATATAGTTGATATAAATGTTGAAAATACAGGATATACAGTTATTGTTGTAGGTACGATACCCGGAATAGGCGGGCAGTACTTATTGCCTACAGGAAGCGTAGGAGGCTGTGGATACTTTCCACGTTTTTGGTATGCGGAATACATTTTGAATCTCCTAATCTAATGGATTATATCTTTTATAGTTAGGGATGCCTTCCGCGGAGAGAAGCATATTGTTTGATATTATAATGTATGCGATTTATCTATGGATCGCCGTTACCGTCATATCATTCATTGTTACTATATTACGCGGACGGTCGTGCTGCGGCGGACCCGTAAATGCGTATGAGCATTTTCAAGACGCCGGTACAATAAACAGCAGTTTGTATAAGTCGCTTTTGGAGATGACCGCTACGATTGACCAACATACACAAAACTTACAAAATTTAATCGGCGAAACGGGAACTATGACATCTCAGACGTGTTCACTCTATGACAGTGTACGTAATAAGTTTATTAAGAGCAAAGCGGCGGAAGCCCCTGATTCAGCCGAATTTCAATTGCCGAAAAAGCAACAAGAGCTGCTAGAGAAGAACCGTGCGAAAAATGCCGAGAATACGTGGCAAAACCAAATAGAGATGTATAAGTTCCGCCACGGTGGTACCGTGATGATAGATTGTACAAAGGTGAATGTAGCGGAGTCGTCAGATGCGGCATTTGCAGAGGGATTTCAGGATACCATTCCCCCTACTACAATTGATGCCGCTTCTCAGACTCTAATGGGAAAAGCCGTCATATTTGGCAAATTGTTAGATAGCCCAGCCGTACAACAATGGTTGAATGATTGTAAAGCCATTAAGGGTACCGCCAATTATGTGAATATGTATATTAACAATGTACAAGCACAGGCGATGTTAGATAAATGTAAAGGGGATTATGTAAAGAATACAAAGGGGTTTAAACAAATGGGTGAGAAGGACCAGGAAAAGGTTAACAATGCAGCTAACTTTCAATGTACTCTAAAATTTGGAAAACAATTTGAGAATTTTGAGAATCCTCCGTATGTAAATACACAATTTGCCTACCCTGTAGGATTTCCTACAGCCTCAATGACACAATCGCAGAGAGACGGATATGGAAGTCTTACTGTTGGACAAGTAGCCCTTGATAAGTTTTCCAAGGCAGTTGGGACTACCTACCAGGACGCAATGGCTGCCTATAAACGAATGAACGCTACAAATAACACCTATATCGCATATAAGAAGCAAGCTGATAGTGTTTCAGAGTCAAACTATACTCAAGCACAAGCAAAATCATTTTAATTCATACCCCTAAAGTAGGAGGATGCTAGCACGGTTTGGACATATCATTCCGTGGATTCTAGTGACTGTGATTGGTTTCCTTGCTCTATCCATATTATTTACGTATAGAACATTATTGTTTGAGGAGTTTCAAGATACAAATATTCCGCCGCCGCCCCCGAATGCTATAGTGCGTGCTCGTGCAATCAATGATATTAAAACATCGGTAGAAGGAACACCCCAAGATACGTCTATAGATATTGTAAAAGCAGTGAATAAATTTATACTAAAGTTTATGACGGATATGATAACTAAATACAAGGAACAACCGGATAAAATCAATAAGCTTTTAGGTAAGACAATTGATATTACAGATGATACGTGCTTTATTGTGAAAATGATTCAGGCAAAATATACTAAACGACCTACGGATTCTAAGGAAAAGCCTAGCCTAAAAGCCGAGGAAGAAATTCAAACACGGCAGAAGAAATACGATTTACAGAAGAAGCAATATATTGAAAAATATAAGCCAGATATGCTAGAATGTTTTGTAGATGTAAAGGATATTAGCGGATTTTCATTTGGTGAAAATAAGACGTCTAAGCCGGTCAAGGAAGATAAATACGCCGAGGATAATAAGCAAATTAAAGAAGCAAGTGGTCAGTTAACACGGCTACAGGAACAACTACAGGCAATTATGGATAGCACCGATTACAAATCAGCAGTATCTAAACTTAAAAAGGTTCCCTCTACGGCGGAATTCGGTTTAGATTTTTTGAAAAACAACAAATCCGATATTTTAGAAGGATATGTAAATCCAAATTATAAGATTCCAGTACCTTTCAAAGATTCTGAAATAAATGACACGCAAAAAGAGTATCTAAAGTCAATTGATAAAGCACAAGAACTTCTAACTAGACTACAGACTGAGTTAGGAGATACATTTAATACCGCAGTACAAAGTTATAATAAACTTGTAACCGATTTTAAAACGGTAGACCCGTCTTATAAACAATTATACCGACCCTAAATTCATCACAAGTTCGTTGGTTCCATCGTCTGGCTCTGGCTGCCCGTTGAAACTAGATACGGATGATGTAGAGCCGCTGTTTTCACTGACTCCGCCTCCGCCGCCTCCCCCGCCTCCCCCGCCCCCGCCTCCCCCGCTGCCACTCATCAATGTTATAATACCCTTACGCATATTGTCCGCAATAGAGCCCGTTTTGGGTGGACGACCACGCACCTTTCCCATTGCCGTAGGAGTGACCGCCTTTTTAGGTGTATAGTGATGTGTTTTCCATAGTTGCGGCTCTGGAATATCTGGAGTCTTATCAACGACTTTTCCTTCATACAGCGTCTTTTTAGACGGAGTACGAAGACTAACCCCAGTAAATTTACGAATATTTCCTCCTGCGATTATATTATACCCTTTACCAACATAGTGTTCTGTCATATATTTTGATGACGATAGAATCTTCTCAAACATACCGGCGGGCAAATATTGTAGGCACCAGCGGCGAGTTTCGTCAAATACGACAAGTGCAATCTCAACCTTTCCATCCACGCGTAGAAGTTCATTTGCCGCAAAGATATCAACCCATTGATTCGCAATGGATATACATTGGTCGTGAGATAGCGTAGAGCCGTCCATAGGATTCCAGGCATCTAGAGTCGCAAGAAAGAGCACTACCCGTTCGACCGTCGGCACCCCTGACATAACAAGATTCCACATTTTGGACCACGCGGGTACAATGGGTTCTACGTCGCCACGGAAGCCGAGTTCGCTCCGTTCCCACCGACGGAAAATCTGTGTAATGCCTTCGTTGTTATAGTATTTTTCGGACGGTATGCCCAGCGACTGGGCAACGTAGTTGAAATACTTACGAAATATATGTATGGAAAGCGGGTGAATTTCAGGATTGGTCGTTTTGGACGCCAGGCACCGCATTTCAATAGAATTTATAACATTGTAGACGTGATTGGGATCCGTCTGATTCTTAATAACCCGCTCACATACTTTGATTTTCTTAAACGTGGTCATCAATAATCCGATTTCCTTATCCGCAATAGGAATCCAATCACTCAGCCCGCCGACAATTTTCGCATCTTGTGACGCAATATAGAAGTCAAGCATCGCACGTAGCATTTTATCAGCTTCTTCTTGTTGGAAAAGCCAGCCGCGTGTGGAAATACGACGACTTACAATGAAATCAGGGAAAAGACTGCTGCCAAGGAGGCATTCCCAATGCTTTCCTTTCACGGGATCAACAAGAAGGCGGCTACCACGATCACCTCGCAAACTACCTAAGACGGGTGTTAGAACCCAGGCGTGCGGAATTAGGTCGTCGGTCTCTACCGTTACAAGTTCATCTGATGGTACCTCTTCACTTTCAAGGGAGGCAAGAAGTTCACGTACCCAGGCGTGCTGTTTGAGAATAGGACGCTTGCTGTCAGCACCCGACGCCTTAGGTGTAAATGTTCCGCTAGGAACAGTAGCGGGCGTTTGGATATGAACCTGGAGTTTCGCACGAGACTTTTCCATTTCGCTCAAATTCTGGATATAATCGTGATACTTGGCGATTTTGTCCGCCTCTTCTAATGAGCCCGTAATATCATAGGCGGGAAAGCGTGTAGGAATCTGTTCGCTAAAGGCGACCAGGGCTTGATTGAAATCGGGCGGAACATCAATCAATGATGTTGTAATAATCGCATCGGTAATGCCACAGAGTTCCCTATAATAGAAATTAAGGTCTTCGGTTACAGGTACGTATTCTGTGTAGACGGTGCGGCTATAGAGTGTTCGTCCTGCCACAATATCTATACAAACTAGCCGTTTAACCGGCGGTTCGGTCATTTATTAATATATCTGCGGATAACTTTAGGCTTCAAATTTTATAACCTAGTAGTAGGAACTATGTCGTGTGGTATAAGGCTAAAGGCAAAAGGCTCGGGATATGTAAAGGAATCCGGTGGAAATAGTAACGAATTGAGCTCAAAACTTAATGAGATGATGATGCGGCGGGACCAAGATATAAACCAAATTTTTAGTACTGATACCGCACCCTATCAGCTGGACAGCGACGGACCGATTCCGAAGGCGATGGATTTGGCGGTCTATTCGCTTGCTCTGGATAAGTATGTAACGGAGAAACAGCAGCGGACACTTATGTATAAAACACCAGCGGAGCCGGACTACGAGAATATGTACGAGGTGGCCGCCGCATTTTTACACGCCGTGAAGGCGGAAAATATTAGGGGGTATAAGCCTCCGCTGCGGCAGGCGACACATTTAGAAGTGGCACGATTCACAACGCCGCGTTGGGGAGTGTGTATGCTCCACGTATTTATCAATCTATAATTGTTTGGAACCCAGACATATATAGATTAAAAAAGCCCTTATATTTACTCCGTGGGGTCAGGCTGGAAATTGATAGCTGGTGAAAGAGATGGTATGTAGAATTGACCGGCTGCCATCGCAAGTGCATTGGGGTCGTTCTTTGTAGCAAGGTCCACCAGATTGACATAAGTGTCAATTGTAGAGCTAAGATTATTTTGGACGTCCGTAAGTCCAAATGCTTTATTGTATACACGGAATGCACCGATTTGACCTTGGAAGGGCATAGCAACAGGTCTTCTTTGGTAGAGAGGGTTCGTCGATGAACCGCCGCCGAGAGAATAACCGAGGTATCCTCTATAGTTTTTACGAGTCAACTTCTCGGGCAGGACAACAGGACCCGCACCATTGATATACACTTCGTTTGTTCCATCATCATTGTATACGTGAACAATATGCGAAAACTGACCAATGGGGACTCTACCAGCATTAAAGAATGTATATCCCTTTTCATTAGAATCTAATGCAATCATGAGTTCACCCTTGTAGAGTGCCATAACTGTATGGCTTGTTGAATAGGTTGGACCGCTAAATACGGCAAGAATCTCGCACGTTTCTACATTAGGGTTAATCCATAGTTCGCGAGTTTCTATTATAGTTGTCGTAATATTTAGCGATAATTCGTGATAGGATTGTGGATTGCCGCCGAGAGCGATTCCATCCCAGCCCGCGAACTGCGGAAAATTTCTACCTCCATCGCTATTATAATAATACGGTCCATCTGGTGCGCGGGGAGCGGGTCCTGTACCATTAACCCATCCTGCGACCGGATTGGACCCCATCCCAGTGATAGGACCACTAAACGAAAGACCTTTGCTGGGTACATTGATAGTTACCATAATGCTTTGCTTACCGGATTTAATAACATCGTTGACTGCATCAACAAGGGCTGGCATCGTACCGTCTGGCGATTGAATAGGATTTATAGCGTAAGTAAACACAACATTAAAATTTTTCCCGTCGCTCCAAATGCTGGTACCGCCTGGGGGGTAACCAATGTCGCGTAATGTGCCTCCCGCTGTCAAAATAGGTTGTGATACATCAAATGTAGGTGTTACATATTTCTCAATTGTAAACGATAAGGCACTATCGCGAATAAATAAGATAGGATCTGGCTTTTTCTCTGATGCATTACCAAATACGCCATTCCAGCTACTGCCATCAGTACATTCGGTCACCTTGAATTTATAAGAAATTCCTGAATTGTTACCCTTGACCGTCGCAGTATATACAACACCTTTAGCAATATCATTATGTATTTGTTTGAATACAGGCTGCCATCCTGCACGGTCAATATTAATAATAAATCTAGGTTCTATTACGTGGAATTCCGTTGAATAGACACCCATACCGACATCACCAATCGTTAGGAAGCCAGTATCTAGAATTGGCGGGGGTTTGCTGGGTGCCATGGGTGAGGAGACTACGCTGGGGTTAGGACCATTTAGAACCTTCATTTGGGCAATTCCAAGCACCTGAGCAACAAGGTTAGGAGTTCCTAGGACGGTTGTGCCATCAAACTGTACACCTTTTATATCAGCGACTTTTGTGCCTGAGGCAACAGCATCACCCGTATAGACAGCGTTGACCGATTTCCATATGCCGTTCATTGTATAGGCAGCCTTTCCATCAGTAGTTCCAAATGCCGCACTATCTAAGTTGATAACTAGGGAGTCGCGAGAGATTCCTACGCAGGGAGGAGGTGTAACACGCTTTGTGGTAATACCGAGACAACGCATGACGGCAATATCCTGCTTGACGGGGTCGCTTTCTGAGGTCATTGCGTTATAGGTATTTGCGAAAATCTCCTTTACTTTGCCCCAGGTGAGTGTATTAATCTTATTTATAGTGGAGTCTTCAGATGGATACAGAGTGCCGGCAGGCTGGCAGCCCGCAATACGCCACTGCTGCTGTACACATTGAGGAAAGAAAGGACCAGGTGTGCTTTCAGGAAGGTCGCAGGGGTCAAAGCCGGTTGTACCAATACAGAGCCACATTGCCGCCTGTTGAACAATAGGACTACGTCCACCCTTAATGAGACTGAAAATGTTATCATAGGAAACTATAGCATCAGAAAGGAGTATAGCACCGCCTTTGTAGAGTATAGGATTCACAGGCACATTTTGCCCGGTTACAATTTGTATAGCAACTCTATCAATTTCACCTGGTTCTTCTGACTTTTGTAGCATCTTCATAATAGAGCCAGACTGGGTATAGCCAATGCTTTTTGCAAGTGAGACGAGGCATGCTTTACTTAGATTACCATTACCATCAGGTGTACAGACAGTGGGTCCAGGAGGAGCGGGTTTTTGACCGTTGAGCGGAGAGCATACTGCACTAAAACTACCGCCACCCTGCATTATACACTCACTAGTGGTTGGTACCCAATTTCCGCCCATGTTTGTTTCGCAGTCGTTTTGTTTGTATAGACGAATGCTGTAGTCGGGAGATGGATAACCATAGATACCGCAATCGATGCCCTGAGGTGTTATAAAGGGCTTAGGAGCAGGTCTGTCGCACTCTGCACTATTCATAATAGTTGGTGTATTACACGTTGCGGCGGGTGCTGTAATTTTATTGATTGTGAGAGATGTAGGATATTTCTCTGTGCCGTCTACGTTTACAGGAATCGCGAGACCGGAAGAGGGGCAAAAGCCGCAGATACCATTGACGGAAGGAGCATCAATCGAAACACAAGTCTTGATGCGAGCACAGTTCTTAATCTCTTCTAGCTGTTGGGCGAGTGTCAGATCCCAAATCCACTGACCATTACCGTATCCAGGCACTCCGTTAACACCGTCACCATTCGGACCCTTAGGATATATAGGACCGTTCGCCTGTCCTAATGCTCCGCTGCTGCTTAGTTTCGGGTCGGGTATGTAATACCATCCACAGCCAACAGCAGCACCTTTTACGTGTGCTGGTAGATTGGCGGGCATCTTCGCCGATTTACACCACTGGATATCGGCGTCGGTAAACTTGCTGTTGTTATCTGTTTGCAGATTGCGGACAACGATTTTTTCAGGGGTATTTAAGTATACATCGGGCTGATTAACTACGGGATTCATAAGATTTGCGTAATTTGGCAAAGCTTCATTTGTCATAACCTCTTTGCCTAGCACATTCTGTAAATAATTCTCCTGCCCGCTAACAAAGGTAGTGGAGGCGGATTTGAATGACGTACCAGATGTAGGACCACCAGATATCGATGCTAAGAAACCTGCCATAGTAGGTGCGGCATTATTTCCACTTCCTGGAATTGTCGTAGCATCTGCGAACTGCTCAATCGTATGAACCTTAGATTTTCGGAGTAAGGCTAATACCATGAGTGAGACAACCATCACAGCAATTATAATTAACCAGATAAACATCTGATAAATTTCTCTATGATAATTTGCTAATTTAATTATGCCCAATACACTACCCCCAACCATTGTTAGAAATACAGGATTGTCCTAGTTAACCGATAGTATAAATATACCGGAGCCTCCGTTACCACCGCTAGCACCACCGTCACCACTGTTTTTGGGACCCGTAAATTTGAGTTGGGCGTTGGGGGCACCTGCACCGAAAGTTTCACCAGCATATGTAATACCTAGACCACCTGTCCAGTAATCTTTAGGATGTCCTCCAATGCCGGCACCCGCATTGGCTACAGGGCTTTTATTTGGACCGTTTGTGCTTCCGCCCTGTGAGCCGATAGATGGGCAGCCGCCACCACCACAACCACCAGTTGACTCAGGACAGTATATTCCTGTACTACCGCCAAAAGCACCGCCCAGTGCCATAACAGGAATAAGGCGGCCACCTGAAAAGATAGTACTTTCACCATTCTTTTTACCACTGCCACCGGCACCAATTGTCACAATATATGTATTATCTGGAGTCAGCAGCAGCGGTTGAGGATTGTATTGCGATTTGAAGGCGGCGACTCCGTCTACATTGGTTTGTAGACCACCGGCTCCTCCGCCGTTTTTGTTGCCACTTCCACCTCCGCCGCCGACCGCAAAGTATTTAACATTTGCCTGAATATTTGTTTTTACAGTGGCATTGCCTCTAATAATGTAATATGTCGTACCGCCTACAATTTTACGTTCGTAATCTCCTGAAATAGAGATGTTGAGAGCGGGAGCGGCGGCTACACTACTAATTTTACGGATGCTGAGTGCGGAAATAGTCTTATCAAACCCACTTGTTCGAAGGTCAGGCACATCGTATGTATAGGTGTTGCTCCGCGAACCAATATCATCTTGATATGCTATGACAGCATACCCAGAGGGTACGCGTAAAGAACTTAAGGTATCGTTCTTAATATGTTTGATAAAGGTTGTAAATGGATATTCGCCGATATCTAATGGGACGCCGTTGCCGTTGTAGTTGTAGTCGGAATAAAATGTAGGCAGTGGGGAAAATATTGTGGCGGGTGGGCAGGACGGCGGTGTTGTACGCGGCACATCAATACCTAAACATTTCTTCACACTTACGTCTTGTGAGTTAGAGCCATCGCCGCCGATCATAGCCTTATAGTTTGCACGGAACATATCGGAAATTTGCCCCCAACTCATAGAGCCGTATTTCACCAGGTCTCCCTCTGTTGCAGGATATCCCTCACCGGCAGATTGGCAACCGTTCGTACGCCATAATTGTTGTACGCAGAGTAAGGGAAATGGACCTTTTTCATTATTATCAAATCCACAGGGGTCAAAATTGACTGTACCTACGACAAACCATTTTGCCGCTTCACGTACACGTGTATGAATGCCAATACGTATTTGTTCTTTGAGTTTCATATAGAGATTTGCGGCGGTATGTACATCTATTTTCCCGCCGACAGTACCGACTCCACCGACATCTCCGCCGCTCAGAATTACATCAGGTATTTCTATGCCAACATTTGTAAGTTGTGTCATCGCAACACGGTCATTTTCTTCAACACGTCCCCCATTTTTTAGGATACGTAGTACAGCACCGCGGGTTGTATAACCGATACCTTTTGCGATACTTGTTAAACAGGCTGTGCTTAATCGTCCATTTATATCTGGCATACATACGTTTGTTGTAGGTTTATTCAACTCCGCACAACTTTCACTGTAATTGACTCCATCGGGGCTGGTACATTGACCGTCGTAGGATAATACACCCTTAAAATTATTACATTCGCTTTCGTTGTAAATACGAAGTTTCTTATTGGCGGAGGAACGTCCGAATTGATAGCAATTTGTGCCATCGGGTGCGGTAACAACACGTTTTTTCTCTCGGAATGTTTCACAGTCGCTGCCATTCATTAGAACAGGAACGCCACAGGTGGCAGCCACGTTATTTAAATACTTTTCGGTTCCATCGCTTTTTACAGGTACGGCGTAGCCAGATGTAGGACAGAATCCACATCGTCCGTGGACGGCGTTTGTATCAATAAGGTCGCATACAGTAATTTGTTTACACATCTTGATTTCTTCAAGCTCTTGGGCTTTTACAAGGTCCCATATCCAGCGTCCACCGGCGGCAAGCCCGTCGTGAAATACGGGACCGTTTACGGTACCGAGTACACCGACGGAGGTGAGTGAGGGGTCTTCTACGTACCACCACCCACAGCCATCTCGCGCACCTCGGAGATGTCTTGGAAGATTTGCGGGTTGAAGTGCGGAGCGGCAAAATTTATTATCGTAGTCTGTATATCCGTTGGTCGGATCCGAAATAAGACGTTTGGCGACAAGAGTAGAATCGGCTATATCCATATCTAGGAAAATGTCGGGAACAACAAGTGCTTTTGTCATATTATCAACGCCTGGGTTTGTGACAATTTCTTTAGGATAATTCTTATAAACAATTTCTTGGGATTCCAAAAAGGGTGCTTGAACTCCAAGAAAGTCAGCGAATCCTTCGCTCACATAGTAGTGGTAGCTGAAATAGATGAGCCCAGCGGCTAAAACTAGAACAAGAACAAACAGTTCTAGCATCCCCTATTTATTCAATAGTTTATCGCAAAGCGATATATTATTGATATTACTATTCATCTGCGTAACTTATAAGGATATAATGAATACGCCAGAGCCACCTTTGCCTCCATTACTACCACCGCCTCCAGTATTGGCTCTACCATATGCCATAGGTGACATGTTGCCACCAACACCGTACATTTTTCCTAGAAAAGATATACCAGGACCGCCAACAGTGTAATTAGTTACGTTACCACCAATGCCACCACCGGCATTACTAACTGCACTTCCATTGGGTCCGCTGCTACTGCCTCCTTGTAGTCCAACAGAGGGGCAGCCGCCGCCGCCACATCCACCGGAAGGGGCGGGGCAATATCTACTAGTTGCACCGCCATAGGCACCGCCAAGGGCAATAACGGATACACCAGGTCCGCTGAGTGTTGTATTGCCGCCATCATTGCCAATAGTTACAGAATATTCATTAGCAGATAATGTGAGGGGAGCACTATTATATTGCGATGGAAATTTAGCAATATCCGGTATATTTGTTTGAAGACCACCGGCTCCACCACCATTTAATGTACCTGAATCACCACCACCACCAACTGCAAAATATTTGAGATTGACTGTAAAAGTTATGTTAATCGTAGCATTTCCTGTAATTATACAGTATGGGATATTATTAACTGTAATTTCTGTGTAGGGACCTTCAATACCAACCCCAGGAAGTATACAGCCGAAACCTTTACCAATAGTATTCTTAACCTGATTAATACCGTAGCACTGCTGGATAGCAGTAGCTTGTGCGTTGGACTGATCGGCAGCGGCATTGCCGAATTTACCACCAAGATTGTTAGCAGTCTTGTAAATTTCATTAAAGTAATTTTGAATCGCCTGTAGGCTCGGCATTTCCATCAACTGATTCACAACAGATATATCGGGGCGTCCATTCTTGATAGGTGCCATTGTGCCGCTGAGCTGGCACGCCTGGAAAGGATACTGATTACGGCGGTCAGGTGTGCTTTCTGTGTTCATTAGACCGCTAAAACGGTCGGCAATGTTTGTGTATGTACCATCGTATATCCGACCTATATCGGCAGTACCTCTACGATTTGCATCAGAGCCCGTATTTAGCCATAGATATTGTAGGCATTGAGGTGTTACATTTACCATTGGTGTGGCAACAAGACCCACAGAGCCGTCGGCGTTGTCAACAATTTGTTCACAGGGGTTTACAATATCAAAACCGAATAAGAGTTGTGAGGCGGCATTCATTGCCTTCATACGAGTTTTCATGTCATAGCTTATCACATTTCCATTCATGTCCTTGCCTGCAGTTGCCGATCTGTACAATCCCCTCAAATATGTACTAATTCCATTCAAATCGCCATAGCCATTGAGTTGTGTTAGACCACCATTCTTTGTAGAGAGCGTGCCCCTACCTGGAACTCCACCTACACCTTGGAACAAATCAAGCAAGCAGGCAGCACTATAAGAGCCTGAAGTCTGACCCCCAACCATACAGGGGGAGCTCTTGAGTAGTGCATTTGTGCTCTGTTTTGTAATTAAAGGACCCATAGGAGCGATTTCTAAATCATCGCTGTAATAAGGGTTCTCTAGATAACCTGGTACTTGTGCTACAAATGTGACAGTTGGACTATTTGAAGAATTGCTCCAGAACCAGAATTGATTCTTCAGGATTGACATTCTGGATTGCCATACAGGTCCTGAAATAACGGAGCTTCCAGTGAACGGTCCAAGAAGACGAAGAGGGCTGGGAGTGGGTGGTGCCGGTTTTGCCAGATTACCATTAATCCTGCTAATTGTTTGTAGGAATGGTACAGTGCGGTCATTAGAATCCTTCATCTCCCATTGGATAATGACGGCACGCTCTGAATTGCCAGGCGGATCTGACGCACCAGGTTCACTAAATTTACTATATAAGCTTGGAGCTTGTGGGGGACCAAAGCTGTTAAACCAATTGACAACGGACGTTCTAATGGGCGATGGGATTGTTGGATTTGTAATTGTTGCGGAGGGCTTGAAGCCAAAGCACCAAGCTGAGTTTGCACTGCCGCTGTTTTGGCATCCACCCATTCCTGGTGCGCCGCCAATAGGAATATATCTGAAAGAGCCGGAGCCCGTCTGTGCAGCGTACATAGGCATTGTCTGGTCGCTTACAATTCCGCAGTTGGGTGATTGAAGTCCGTTATCAAGAGCATTTTTCAGCTGTGCGGATGATGCAAGATCCGAACCGAGACGGTTACAGAGTTCCCTTGCCGAGGCAACGTTATACGTATTCATTTGACCATTTCGTACCTGTTCTTGTACTTGGAATACTTCAGATTGTCCTTTTGTGCGGTTCGGCATCTCCTGGACAACTAGAACATTTACAGTATCGGCTTCCATTACGCTGGGAAGTGTGAGTGTAAATTCCTGCCCTGGATTGCCGTCATTGCTGGCGGTGTAGGTCTTGCCGCTCCGCTGATGGGTAACAACAATCTGTGTAATGCCGGTGCCAAATGGAGATATGACACGGAGAACTACAGGATAGGGAGCAGTCTTTTCATCTGTAGGCTTATATACGTATGTATTTGTGCCCGAAACAGGAGCCTGCGCACAGCTGACATCGTTGAGGGTTCGTCCTTCTATTGTTCTACCACCTTGGAAACCACCTGTTTCGCCGATTTCGGTACATTCCAGTTGATTCACTGCTTTTATACAGGATGCGGAATCAACATAGAACATACCGGGAGGGCACTTACCAAGACTGGGCTGGTATAAGGGCGTTCCACCGGCAGCAGCATCTTCAGCATCGGTGCGGTCTTGGAATATAGATAACAGACCACCAATAAATGTTTTAGGGCTACTTCCGTCGAATTTCGTGCCACCCTTAATACAAATACCACAGAGTGCGTTCTTCGGGTCATCTAATTTAGAACAATCAAGACGCTTCGTAAGGGAGGCTTGGCATCGGAGGGCAGTAAGATACAAATCATTTGCAGGCGGTAATTGCGGGCTTACTTGTTGTGATACAATTGCCATATTTGTAGGAGATAGCATTGAAGGGGATCCATCGGGAGTTTGGAGAGCAACCGTAAGATCCTTGTTCTTTTGTTGAGTTGCAGTGTTAAATCTCTGAGCAAATTGTTGGTTTGTAAGGTTTGGGTCATATGCTACATCAACTACACCAAAATTCGGAAGGATCGGGTCCATTGAACTACCTAGATGATTGTACAACTGACTACCCTCATTTCTCATCATATTACGCTCTAAGGTGTAGTTGCTCATATTCGTGGCAAATCCCTCGGAGGACTCGGCATATTTGCCCTGTGCGACAGGAATCACAAAGGTAAAAATAAATACCAAAACAAGAAGGATTACAATGACGGTTCCTCCTATCATTTACTCTAATTATGACTCTTAAATATTTGAATGAACCTCCCACGGCGAATCATTCAATTATTGTTCGGAATCACAGCCGCCGCTTTAGAATCCATTAAAGGCATAGTGTCCCTGTGCACTTTTATATGTTGGCCAACTCGCAGGATTATATAAGTTTGTTTGACCGGTGTAATACTTGGCGACACCCTTATCACTCACCATCTTTGTAAAATTATCGGGGGAGTGGAACATCGCAACTTTATTACACTGGTCGTCTACGTTCACTGCTGTAGCAACAGGAGAACCAGGAATCCAATCGCCGCTGAAGTTTCCTTTCGGAACAGTGTCTGGCATAGGGCATCCATCGCTAGAAACCTGACCACCACTGGCGGGGCAGCTCTTTGAATACGGGTGCGTAGGGGGTAGGTTCGGTTGTAAGCCCCACTTACAAGCTAGGTATCCCTCAACTGCCTTCACCGAGGCATCGGATAAAACAGCATCATAGATTATAATCTCCATTGCGTAACCCATGTAGTAGTAGTTAGGGGTTGTTGTGTCTACGCCCAAATATGTTGTTGTGCCAGCACGGAATCCGCCGCTTCCAGTATCACTACTTGCAGTGGAGGATCCTCCGTTGAGAGAGATATCCGCCCGCATGCCGTTGACTTGTCCTGTTACCATTGCGTTTGTGCCCGCAGTGTAAGAGCCGCGTGGGGTTGTTGCCAACCATACGACCTCGTTGTTGAGGTACGCTACGACGCCGGTGGTTTGACTGTAGCCAGGACCATTGCCAGAGTATCCGAGACCGAACCCGCGAGCACCGAGCTGACCGCCAATTAAGATATTGTTATTGAAACTTGGCGATGGGTTATTGAATACAATAAATATTGTTTCGGCAGACGGGTTTGCGGGGTAATTTGTTACATAACCGGTTGTGCGAGCATTAAAATGGACCGCCCTATTGCCGGCTGAGTAGACACCTGGGGTTTTACCTGATGCTACGTTGGCACTGTATCCGTTTCCTGACTTATCAACCCATACACGGACCGTTGAGCCATCGGGTGGCGCACTGCCGGTTCCATCGGGGTCCGCTCCATCAAACCATACTGCTAAGTTGGACTTGACAGATAATCCGGCGGGGGCGGGTTGTGGAACGGCGGGTACGCCAATAATCGTAAACGACTTACGATTTGCGTCTTCCGCTGTATTCGCAAATTTAGTTAACCAAACTTCCTTGGCAGGACCGGCTTGGCTGAAGTACTGGTCAGGGTAATTGACTGACTGGAATGATACCATTGTAGGATCTTTGTTGAGTGAAGATACAACCTTCCATGTGGAATCCTGTGCAAATATTGTGCTGCCATTATTTGGGTGAGCATATATACGGAATCCAGAGTGGCGTAGGAATAGAGGTGAAGCATCTGTTGTCTTGAAGCTGACGCAGTTCGCCTGACCAGTGTTGGGCGTCGTTAGCATAAATGTAATATTGGGGCTATTCTGAACACCACCAAAGAATGCCGCACCACTGTTATACATCAAATAGTTTGTAATCTCTGTAGGGTCGCCTAGGTTGACATAGCACGTGACACCTGGTATGACATTTGGCGGCATAATGAGTGTACAGCCATAGCCCAGACTCTTATTTTTGGCTTGTTTAATACCATAGCACTGCTCCATTGCGGCCGCCTGTGCCTTCTGATCTTGGCTGTAGTTCGCCGCCTTTTGAATACCGTTAAAGAAGTTTTGTACAGCTTGTAGACTATCCATGCTTGTGAGTCTTCC
Source organism: Chloridella minuta (assembly GCA_032273045.1). Lineage (NCBI taxonomy): Eukaryota > Xanthophyceae > Mischococcales > Pleurochloridaceae > Chloridella > Chloridella minuta. The sequence continues at coordinate 9,303 of JAUKPQ010051232.1, read as the reverse complement.
AATGACCATACGGTCAGGCTCTCCATTCTTAACAGGAGCCATTGTACCACCTAATTGACAGGCTTGGAATGGGTACTGGCTGCGACGTTTAGGTGTGCTTTCATTGTATCGGAGACCGCTAAAACGATCCGCAACGCTCGTATATGTACCGTCAAAGATTCCACCAGATTTAGCACCATAGGGTGAGCGGTCCTGGTCTGATAGATTATTGAGCCATAGATACTGGAGACAATCGGCGGTTACATTTGTCATAGGCTTCGCTACAAGACCGACAGAGCCGTCTGCGTTGTCTACAAGATCTTCGCAAGGGTTTGTAATCTTGAAACCGAACAGCTTCATTGCGGCGTCATTCATTGCTGCAATACGCGTAGTCATATCTAAACTGATTACATTACCATTAATGTCCTTACCAGATAAGGCTGTAATATATAAACCAGCCAGATAATCAAAAATGTCATTCATATCACCATATTTATTGAGTTGGGATAGACCGCCGTTTTCTGTAGCAAGAGTGCCCTTAGAAGGGTCGCCACCATTTCCTTGGAACAGGTTGAGCAAGCAGGCGGCACTGTAGCGGCCTGCCTCTTGACCCTCCGCAAAGCAAGGGGATGTCTTGAGTAATTCCATTGTCTTAGGATTTGTAATGAGAGGACCAATTGGTGTATTCTGTAGGTCATCCTCATAGTAAGGATTTTCCAGATATCCAGGCACAAGTGCTGTAAATATTGCGGATTGCGATGCAGCACTAGTATTATTCCAAAACCAGAACTGATTCTTCACCATAGACGATTTTGAATTCCACGCAGGACCTCTGATTAGTGAGCTCTTTGCATAGGGACCGAGTAGACGGAGAGCACTGGGGGTCAATTTCAAATCATTATCACCAACCTTTGTTATTGTTTGCATGAAGGGAACGGTACGATTCTCCGAGCCTACCATCTCCCACTGAATGATAACACCACGTTGTGAGATACCAGGTGGGTTATTGCTCACGGAATCGGAGTACTCGCTATATAGGCTGTTACCCTGTGCTGGCTGAGCATTTGTTCCAAACGAATCAAAGAATTGATAAATAAATGTAGGAATTAATCCAACTGTAGCTGTCATCTTAGGCTTGAAACCGTAGCACCACGCACCGTAGGAGGGATTTGATGCAGGGCAAAAATCAGCCTTTGGATGAGAGCCAACGCCGACAAAACCGGCATATCCACTTTGTACGGAAAACATCGGCGTATCTGAATCGCTAATCATACCGCATAAGGGTGCCTGTCCTCCAGCATCATTTGACTTCTTAACATTTTCCCTTGTGGCAAGGGATGTACCAATACGAGAACATATGTTTTGTGCGTTAGCTTTATCGCACGTCTTGATGCCTCCCTGTGAATTTTTCTCATATACGTAGAACACTTCGGGCTTTCCGCTAGAGCGGTGAGGCATCTCTTGTACAATCTCCACAACTACAGGGTCCTGCTCCATCACTCCTTGGAGTGTAAGTGTAAACTCTAATCCAGGCTTGCCGTCATTATTCGCCGTAAATGTGCGAGTTCTGCGTTCTATATTTTTACCAGTCTTAGGATCGTTAACTACAGCGACTACCGGTGTATGTGTAACAATCGCCTTAGTAATACCGGTGCCAAACGGCGATAGGAAGCGTAGCGTTACATCATAGATGTCATTCGGCGGCTGGTAGACATACATGTCTTGTATAGGTGCTTGAGCACACGATACATCGGGAATTTTACGTCCCTCTTTTGTCTTTCCGCCCTCGAAACCACCAGTGCTGCCGATTTCGCTACAGTTGAGCTGATTTACGGCTTTCTTACACGACGCCGAGTCTACATAGAACATACCAGGCGGGCACTTACCAATTGTTGGTTGGTATACGGGGGTTCCACCAGCAGCATCGCTCGCAGCCTCGTTACGCTCGGATACAAGTGATAACAAACCACCAATAAAGGTTTGGGCACTGTCTCCATTAAATTTGGTACCACCATCAATACAAATGCCGCAACTCTCATACGTCGGGTCATCTAACTTTGAGCAACTATCACGAGTTTTTAGGTCATTTTCACACTGGCGTGCCTTCACAAGTAGGTCATTGGGTGGGGGCAACTGTGCTTTTATACCCATCGGTTTAGGACCCATATTAGTCGGAGATGCTGTTGTTGGTGCAATATCAGGATTCGCTAAACTGTTTGTAAGAATTTTGTTGGCACTGTTTGTAAGTTGATTAAACTGCTGTAAATACTGGGGTATTGTAAGTGTTGTATTATCTTCAATGCCCGACGGTGCTACAGCAAATGTTGGCAATATAGGATCTAAACTTGCACCTAGACCATTGTATTGACGATTTCCGCTCTCAATCATACCTTTGCGCTCACGTAGATAGTCTCCCATATAATTCCTGTAGCCACCACCTGTAAAGGTCTGGAACCCCTCCTTATTTTTAAGGGCGATGGGTATGATAAAAGTACATACAAATATTACCACAAGCAGCACCACAATTACCGTGCTAAGCATGCCTCTACCAAATTACATCAAAATAATATCGGTAGAGTTCGGGGACGAAAGATTAGACATTATCGGGGCGGATATTGGATGTAGAATCCATATCACGCGTGATAATACGTAGGACAAAGTTTGTCTGGCGGCTTGTATTGATAAGGGCACAGCCGGTCTGTACGGTTGCCGCCGTGTTGAGGATAGACGTGAGACCCGCAGTAGAGCCGCTTGTGGCGTTCTCCTCCTGGGACAGGAATCCGCCAAAATAGGAGGGACCCTGATTGCGTGTCGTACCACCGGTTGTAGCAGGATTATCAAAGCGGTTACGAATGATGATGACGTTACAGTAGCCGGCGTTGTTACGTCCAAGGTTAATAGTTGAATTTCCGCCAGAGACGTTGATATAGCCCGTGGCAACAACATAATGCCCTTCAGACTTATTGATGAAGTCTGTGAAATCTACAGCACCGCTGGCGGTGAATGTACCAGACGGCGTAACAGTACAACCCTGAATATTGATAATATCGCCCTCGGAAATAGCACTAAACAAGAAATAGTTTGTCGTCTTGATAAAGATGTAGGGATTCTCAGTATTTGTGCCTGTGACGCTAGAGTAATTTGTATTATCGGTCGTAGTACCAGTGCCGCCAAAGTTTGTGATTAAATCGCTGAGTTGAATACGGCTAATGAAGAAAACGTCGGGATCTGGGCTGATAAGCTCCGTATTATGCCGCTCCATACGGATTGTTAGACGGTTCAGGGTCGCTAATGGTGTCGGTGTGTATACACGTTGCGTCTTGAGGAACTTAGGAATAAAGCCGGTGTAGCCAGTCTTATCGGCAGGAACATTGCCAAAGGCAGCGGAGGTAGAGGGTAGGTATGACTGGGGGACGTATAAATCGGAGGACCACGTCGTATCGTACTGGACAATAGCAAACGTATTATCCTCATCGGGATTCGTAGAGAAGGAGTTGTTGTTGAGTTCGGCAATACGGACGCTTGCAAACGGTAGCGAGAAGATATTGACAACACGGCTAGTATCGTAGGAGCCCGCTGCCGGAATACGTACAAGTGCCGTGAGCGACTCAATTGGTACAATTGCCTTTACAAACTCAATACGCTGAATATTGCGGAAACGCTGCTGAACGGCACTGTTGTACCCGAGAGCCCCAGTGGTATTGCCGGTATTGAAGATGACGGAGAAGTTGTAGCGGTTTTCGCTGTTGTTGAGGAGCCAATTACGGTCGGAGCTCGTAATAAACACGTTATACTCGGTTTCACGGTACTTGACGACATCCTCCTGGGGAATGATATAGTCCTGAGGGCGGGGAGCAAGCTGGGGCGGCGGCGGGTCGGCTTGGGGCGGGATAGGCTGCGTGGCAGAGGGAGGAGCCTCCTCGCGAATCTCTAGACGGGGCGGCATAACCGACGCCGCTCCATTCTGGGCGGACTCCACCTTCTTGTTCGGAAATGACTGGGCAGCGGGGATACCAAGGGCACGTGCCTGGTCCTCGCGACGCTTCGTCTCACGCTGCATCAGCAGTACGGGGTCTTCCTCATCGTCAAGTTCGGGTGCGGGTGCACGGAAATCGGGAATACCGACCTGCGGAATAGGGATGGGTGCGCGGGAAGCCATCATATTGTTGTAATTAGAGCCGGTATCCTGGAAAAGGCGGGATACATCCTCGCCACGGGGATAGGTACCTACAGATATTGTGGTAGGGGGCTGTGCCGCCTGCTGCTTGCGGAACCACGCATCCATAGATATTTCGGTTTCGCGAATGACTTCAGTGGCAAGAGCGTTCTGCGGCTTATCCTGTCCCTGAACACGAGCGACTTCCGTCATAAAATGTTGAGTGTACTTTTGGAGTTTCTCGTCTATCTTTTCGGGCAATGCCGAAACTCCCATTTTCTTCGCATAGCGTGTGCGTAAGAATCCTACAATTTTGGAGTAGTTTGCTCCGTTTAGAAACAAGTTCTGTTGCGGACCACCTGTTCGTCCGGACATCTTTCTAAACTACCAAGATATATCATAAAATTCAAACAGAACGCTGAAGAATTAGATACATAATGTTTTTAATGCCTCATCCAAAGCCCCCTTTCGCGGTGTCTCTTCGGCAAACATAATATCACGAATTTTATTGACTTGGTCGTCATTTAGCATATTTTTACAAATATCTTGGAATTCTTTGCCCTTGAGCAAGCATATAATCACTAATAAGCAAAATGTGCCACACTCGGACGTTTTCCGCTGATGACGGATATCGTTATAATAGACATTCTTACAGCCTTGGTCCTTACAGCGTTTGAGAAGTCGCGCAATTTCTTCAGGTGGCTCATATCCATAGGAATCGTAGTAGTAGGCATTTCCTTTTTCAAGGTCAATGAAGGCACATATCCAATGCGAGCCCGGCTCATCGTGCGGGTCTAGATTGAAAATAATACCAATTTTCGTTTTACCCTTCCGAGCCGATTCCTGTAAATCCAACCGGCAGAGTTCGTTAACAATACATTTTCCCCAGGCGTTTTCGTCTTTGGCATCAAAATCAATAGGAACGGGACCGATAAACTCAAAAGACGGATAGGCAGCTTCATACTGTTTCATCACGTCTTCAATATTGTAACTATCCAGCCAATCGGTAGGCTTCTTATCCCATTTCTTGGGCTTTTCGGGTTTGAAGTATTCTTTTAACTCCTTCTTCTCATTGTCCGATATTCCAGGTAGTTTCTTCACAGCACAAAACTCCGTTTCGCATTTGTAGTGTGATTTCATCTTTTCACGTAATTTATTCCAGAGTGTTGAATCAGTCGGTTTGGGTTTACTCTTTCGTAAATGTCGTGTTTGTTTCGGTTTTGCCCTTCCGCCTACTTCAACCTCAGTATGCGGTTCTGCTTTTCGTGTTTGCGAAATGCTGATTTTGTGCCGGGGATGCGTTTTGTTCCACGTACGTGCTAGGCGTTCAAGAGCATCCGTAGGCAAACAGGTCTCCCCGTCCCGGCGGTGTAGTGCCGGATTACATTGGAATGCTGACATTACAGATAGCTCCTTATAGTATAATTAGAAAAAGATAAGCCATTGTAAATGGATACATCGAATCCGTCGTGTAGTAGCGGTGTAAAGAAGCGGCGCAGACATAGAGACCCCGTAATCAAGGATGTCTTTTTCCGCCGGTTCTTTGCTCCACTTATTGTATCAATTCTGATATTATGTGGAGTTTTAGCGGTTATATCAACCCCGCCCGGCACCGGTATAAATTGGGAGGGGTTTGCTACAGCGTTCGGCGATACAGCAAAGACGGTGGTAAAAGGTGGTGGTTTGCGCAGGCGATAAAATGCTCATATAATAGAGTATGGCATTTGACGCACCTTATATGGTCTCGATTGCCATTTGCGGCATGTTAGCGATTATTGTAGGTGTAACATACGGTACACTTTTACCGAAGGATTCCGCACAGAATACGAAACTGATGGCGATCGTGACCGTATTTAGTTTTGTAGCATCATTGATTGCCTACGCCCTTGCCCTCTATCATTTTAGCCATAATCCTGGGCAAATGGCTCAGTTTATACTTGGAATTGTGATGATTATTATATTGCCGTGTACTCTTATTTCGGCAAGTATCTCCACGATTACCATAAGTAATTTAAGGGATACGTTAGCCACACGGGGACGATAAGCAGTCGCAGTCGCAGCCGCAGCCGCAGCCGCCGCCTAAACAATTCGCTTCATAATAATCTAATATGATGAAGCGGCTTGATATACCGTTTATGTTTATTGGACCGGCGGGGTCTGGTAAAACAAAAGAGCTCCGACGGCTTATTGAAGAGGAAAATAAGGGAAAGATTACATATCCATTGGAAACCCGTATATTTACGGTCGGCGATAGTTATGAAGCCCGTGTATTTACGAGCCCATACCATTTTGAAATTGATATTCCGAACCTATCAATGCAAGATAAGCAGATTATTGGTGACCTTCTTACCAGTTTCTTTTCAAGCGGCGATGTGTTAAATAGCCTACGGTCTTCCTCCCGTAAATTGGTAGTTTTACGACGCGCACATAGTCTTTCTCTAGCCGCCGCGATTCGTGTCCGTGCCATTATTCAACAGTTTGTTCTACCGCCCGAGGCGGCAGGCATGCTCTGGCTTACCGCACGCGAAATTACGGGTCCGCTCGCTCTTCTAGACGACGCCTTTGTGAGATATCGTATGCCGCGGATGTCTTACCCAACGTGGCAAACCACCGTCCCGCCGCCCTTTGCTAGCCAACTTGCGTATGAAAAATGCGAAGGACGACCTGAGCGTATTGATGAGATTCAAAAGTATTTACCGAATCAAGTTCCATCCCAGTGGCCAAGGCGTATTCAGGATTTCTATGACGAAATGATTGCATCACTGATTCAGAATGCACGATCCGGTAGGAAGCCCGACCTTAAAGTCGTCCAGTGGCTACGTGCGATTGTGTATCAGGCACTCAGTTTCTGTCAAACGGGACCTGAGATTATTGATAGTTGCGCCGCCGCAATTCAGCGTCAGCATACGCTGCTAGAGCCCCACGTATTCTGGCTAGCGATGAAGTCGTTGACAACCGCCGAACCGCATACGTCCTACCGCACCCCGCTCTCACTAGAATCAGCCGTACTCTTTTTGTTCGAAACCGTGAGAACCAATTCATCCTTGCTACCGCCACAGACACATAAAAAAGACACGCCAGTACAAAATGAGCCAGTCGGCGCTAGCACTGCTCCAATCGGTCCCGCTGCCCCAACAGAAACCGCAAAGGCAGCCCCAGCCGCTAAGCCCGTACGAGTTCGCCGAAGCAAAAAAGCAGATAGCTAGCGGCTGGGAACAGCAGACCATTTTCTCTTTGTTAGAAAATCCAGGAGTTCAAGGGCTCAAGTACGAGCTTTGGCAGGGAAGTACGCTGTATTTGATTACACCTATTATTGGCAAGGCTAGCGAAGTTGCGCGTACAACCGATGCGATTCTCCAATGGTTAGGTGCCGCACCAGGATTTAATATTTATATATGGTTTCGTGATGATCCGCGTGAACTTAAGGCAAATCAGTGGCCGACAAAGGCACAGGTGAACGGCGGATGGACAACTGTCGGTACACCGAATATTGTAATTTATCGTAGCGAGGAGTGGGAGCGGGTACTTATTCACGAAATGATTCACGCAATGAAGTGGGATTGGGATGTTGGACCGACACCGGCACCGTGCTGGAAGATGAATAAGACGGATAAACTTAATCCGCATTTGTTTGAGGCGTGGACGGAGCTGTATGCGGAATGGCTAGCGTGTGCGTGGTATGGCAAACCGTGGGATAATCAGCGTAAATGGCAGGATTTACAGGCAACACAGCTTTTAGCACGAGCGACGCATAAATGGGAGGAAAATACAAGTGTATTTGCGTATTATGTGTTGAAAGCCGCCTTAGCACCCCATTTTGAGTTTTTATGGGTTTTTGGGCAGGGAAAAACTACAGAAGAGAAACAGTATGTTATGTGCGGATTGGTGACGCCAGAATTGGAGCGTCTGCGTGCTTTAGCAAAAAATACTGTTCCGCAAGATATGCGTTTAAGGATGAGTGTACCAGATGTACTTGATGGATTAGAACGATGAAAAAATTGACCCATCTACAGCCAAACTGCCGATTCAGCATTCCGAAAACACTATATCTCTTCCTAGACTTCCTACTTCCTACTATGGGTATCCGTGGATTAACAGGCTGGATCCGATGGGCGGCACCAGCATCTGTCAAAACGCCCAATTGGGCTTCCTTCGCCAAGAAGCGTGTCGGCATTGACATTCTTGGTTTCCTTTACAAGGCGAAAGCCAACAAGACACATCCAATTACTTACATTGCGCACCTGATTGCGAAATGTAGGGAATACAATATTATTCCGATACCGGTCTTTGACGGAAAGCCACCGGACGAGAAACGTGAGACTATTAAACAGCGGAATGAGGCACGGCTGAAGAACGACATGAAGCGCCAGCAGCTGGCGACCGACATTGAGAATGTTGATATGACAAAAGAGCAGCGTGATACGCTCACGAAGGAGATTGGCAATCTCACGGCGAACTCGGTCTACGTAACGACCGATGAGCGGGACGAAGTGAAGCGGCTACTTTATGCAGCGGGCGTAATCTTCCTCAATGCCAACGGTGAAGCGGACAACGTATTGGCGTATCTGATGCGGCGTGGTGAGCTGGATGCGGTGATGAGCAATGATATGGACTTGCTGGCACGTGGTGTTCATACAATGATCGTTCCTGAGCGTATGGGTGTTCCAGGCGATACTACGGGCTGGATTGCCTACGAGCTGAACAACATTCTTCATCACGCTGGACTTACGTACCTACAATTCCTGGAAATGTGCGTTCTGATGGGATCCGATTATACGAACAAGGCGAAGTCGCTGCCGTTCAAGCAATCTTACTTTACTATCAAGTACAAGGGCAATCTTCATAAGGCACTTGAGTCCATCCATATTACGGATATTGTTCCGTACGATAGGGCGATTGATATGCTCAATGGGCGGGGTGAAACGGCGGAAGCCCTTATGAGCGATAAGCAGTGGATGAAGTGGTCGCTGTGGAAGAAGGGTGATAAGGACGCAATCTCTACTGAGACTCCGTATCTAGACGAATTACGTACGAATCATCTGAAGGATATGGATTCTGATGAATTTGGTAAACTCTTTCAGTCTGATATCTTAGTGCTATAAGTCATTGTTGCTGATGTACGCATAACCATATAAAATGTACCAATGGTTAAAATAAATAAAATCAAA
>JAUKPQ010051121.1:0-28507 GCA_032273045.1 Chloridella minuta | reverse complement strand
TCGTAACTCTTTAAAAATTGTAGCTGTCATAATCTGCCAAATCCCCATTGTCGTTCTTCGCACCACCAACATTTTCCGCAATGTGCCATACCGGCATCTGGCCATTCGTGGTTTATCCATTCGCAGCTTCTCGTCACAGCAAATAGTGTATCGAGTAAATTATATTGTTGATAAATCTTGTGTAAATCTTGCTTATCTAAATTGGTCCATGGCATATACCACGCACCCTGGTTAACAGGTCTCATAACAGTAGGATCGCGTTCAAAGTTTTCTAAACTTTCTAATGTAAACGTACTTGTTACTTCAAATGGCGGATTTTTAGTAACACCTGTATAAACTGTAGAAACTGTTCCCGCTGCAAGATATTGCACAGGTAGCACAAATAGATTTTCTTTTGTCTGCGCTACTTCATATGTAATATGATGAACAAAATTGTAATTACCTGTTAGTTCTGCGCATTTGCTAATAACGTTTATAGCTGCATGCATATTCCTTAACCATTTTTCTTGGTTTGCCAATGAAAATATATGAATTGTAGAAGTTGAGTATTTCAATGCAAAATATAACATAAGCGCACTATCTGCACCGCCGCTAACACATACACCTATCGGACCGTCGTAAACGTTAAATTCAACAGTATCTGTTATATTATACAACTTCATAGCGACCTACGTTTGGGTATTTTACTATCTGCAGAACTAACACATGCACTTGATATACATGGCATAGGAGTATCGAACAATTTAAATCCGGTTTCTATATAACCCAATGGTTTATCACTACAGCTATAGCTACGTTTAATTGCACCGTCTGGCTCGCGTATAATAATGCTTCTATAACCGCTATCACAATTCCAGCCGTTGAACTTGTTAAAATTAAATGCGTTCAATCGTTCTGCTTGATCCATATACCATTTCTTACCGGTGTTATCTTCAAACTCTACTTGCATAATTTGAGGTACTGTTGCATCGTCGCCGTTGTCTATGCTCATAGTTTGCATACTAACTTTTGGTTTCGGCCTAGTAACTTTACTTTTTACTGCTGTGAAGTTACGCTGCGGCATACCGTTGTGCAGTACAGCTAATTGCTCAGTTGTGTATCCGTCTACTACACGGCTAGCTGTAGGGTCGCTTTGAGGCTTTAGCGTAACGTTTATACCTCTATTTAAGAAGTACTCAGCTTCTTCATACAGCATATCAAACCAGTCAGGAACCATTACTGTGTTAACAGTTACTTGAACATCGTTCTCTTGCAAATATATCAACTTGTCAGCAAACTTTTCAGTATGACCTTTGAGATTACCCTGCTTAACGCCTTGTTCACGATGCCAACTAGCAGTGACACTTACCCTGTGTAAATCCCGTGTTGCAGCAACATATTTTTCGAACCATTGCAGGCTTTGGCTAATGTTACTGGTCATATGCACACTTTGATAATTGCAATTTGCAGTATCTCGGCTGTAATGTTCTAATAAACGAAGATAGTCAGGGTATACCGTGGGCTCACCGCCACTAAAGCTAAAATGAAAGCTGTTAAAATCGCGTTCTCTGCTTTGACGTTTAATCTCATCAATAGTTAATGCATTTAGTTCATACGGCCTGTAATCTTTTGTATCACTGCGAGCGTATGGCCAACAGTAACTACATTTGTAGTTACAGAAACGTCCAAGCAACCAACTTACACAAAATATATCTCTGTACAACAATGTACGTTGACCAAAGCGTGTTATATTGTCAAACGGTATTTTTGTGAAGTCGTATTGACTCCATTCTATTCCATTATCCATAGCACCTGCCATATAGTGTAAGTTTATAATTTTCCAAATGCATATAACCGTTCAAGACAAAAATAGCATGTACCACAATGGGCAGGATCTGTGTGCTGTGATTGCATATCATTTTCGCAAGACCACGTATACGGATACAACTCATCTAATACATTATAGTCGTTGTACACGCCGTACACAACTCTTTTATCGCTTTCTGCAAACGGCAAATATAGTGTAGTATCGCCTATACTAGAAATAGTTGGAGCAGTTGGAACATCGCGAGATATATCACGAGTTTCTAAAGATTTGAAACACACAGTTATATCCAACTCATCTGTCATATTTGTTATCATTTGCATCATACTATGTGCAGGACAGTTGATAGACATACCCGCATATCGTGCGTCGATTTCAAGTTCATTAAACACAACTGCTTCTAAATCTTCTTGCCCTTTGGTGTATTCATACGAATTGATTTCCCAGGTGTTTTCTACATTATGGCTATCGTGAAACAATGTATAATGCTGCGTTGCCATTCGGCCAGTTAACCGGTTTACTATACGTATAACATCTTGTGCTTTTCGTATAGCATGCGGTCGTAATGGGCTAGCCATAGTATAAGGATATATGTTTACAGATGTGTCGTCTTTATAAAAGTCGCACACTGCATGATATATAATTGCACTATCGGGACCACCTGATAGTCGTACTGCGATATTGTGATGTTGTCTATCAAGTGGTATTACATTACTGGTCACAGCGTTGTCCTATATTGTTGATCATTTAATACGCCATCGTAGCGACGCAATTCTTTATCAATAAGCCAGCCTGAATTTGGTTCATTATCTAATTGTTGAATAAGTTCATTTATTTCTTTGAACCGCCTTGCACGTACAGCCAGAGTATTGTCTTTGTAATCCCATTCAAACGAGTTTTTAAAATTAGTCAAATCATCTTTGATCTGTTCCCATAACGGTTGATCATCTGATAGCATTAATGTGTTACCAAAACTTAGCCGAAGCAGCTTGTGACCATCTGCATTTACAGTGTTGGCATATCCCAGATCATACAGACGCTGTATAGTATTCAATGTATGAGTATGATCGTCTTCTGTTTCAGTTGGGTAACCGACAATCATCAGCAGTGTATGTGAAATTTTATACTTTTGTAGCATTTCAAAACACCACCACATATCATCGTCTGTAAACTTCTTACCCATATGATAACGCACATGTTGGCTAAATGATTCAATGCCTATTTCTAGTTTAGAGCAACCACTATCTGCCATCAATTGATAATCGGATTCTGGCGATTGCGACTTTGATCTAACTATCCATTGACTTGCCCAACGAAAATTGCTGTCCAATTTGTGATAATCTGCTAACTCAGTTAGTAGTGATCTGAAAGATTTCATACTACCGTTTATCAAACTGTCTGTAAATTTAAAGAATTGACGATTGTATTTCTGTCTTACTGCAATAATTTCATCGGCAATATGACGTCCTGTCCTAAATCTATACTCCGGCCATATTTGATATACATTACAAAATGTGCATCTTTTTACACAGCCTCTGCTGCCAGTTATATAGACCAAATTATTATAATCCAATGGTTGGTAATCATCCCATTTGATATCGTCATAATTTGGTAGCATAACAGAATTTAAATCAAGAACTTGATTTGGTTCTAGAGAGTCTATGCCTTTTGATGTTAAGTTACCTTTTAATAATTCAACTATGCTAAATTCACCATCGCCAGAAATATAATGGTCAAGTATGCCCAGATTTTTAAATTTCTCTATGCCGTTTTCTATCTGAGCACCGCCCCACACAATTTTGGTATTAGGCAAATGCTGTCGTATTAATATACTAAGTTGTATTGCAACAGAATTACTATACATAGATAAAATACTCAATCCTATCCATGCAGGATTACGAGTTTTAAAATCATCTATCCATTCCATGAATATATGGCTATTTTCTTTGTAAAAATCTATAAATTCTTGACTAAAATAAATCAGATTATTCTCTACATCTAAATCATGGTGATTTGTAGTAAAAAGTCCATCATTATCAAAGAAGTAATGATCATGCTTGTTAATAGCTTTTAAGCTATTATACAATCGTATATTGAGGTCCATGACTTCACAACTAAATCCTGCATCTATTAGATGTGATTTCAATACAGCAGGTCCCACTGTGGGTGCATCTGGATTTATTTTAGGTATTATACAAATAATAATGTCTGTCATTGCAGCATCCATTTATACAGATACAGGAGGTTCAATGAGCAACTGTTCTAATGTACCTTCAAAATTAATATGCATACCTATTTTCCATGCACCTGTAAGTTTACCCGTGCAATGTAAATTATTAGCATTAAACAATATCATATTACCAGGTTTAAACTCATACGCAGTACCAGTTAAACCTTTAAAGTGATGGGGTTTATGTTGAGGATACGCAAGGTACTTGCTGTAAAAGCCAGGGTCAATATCAATGTCTGTTTTATCATATACCCTAGGATCTTGATATGGTGTTAAGTTGGTTTTTTTGTTGAAATCAAAATCATAATTGGCAATGGTATCTACTCTGTCACCATACCATGTTTGTCCAAATCCGTTGTCTACCCATTGGTCAAATACTACAAAGTGCTGTGGTGCAGCAGGTTCATGCAGATATATCGGCAGCAAGCAGTTTATCAACTGCCATGGTTCTCCAGAATCAACATGTGTTGTATAAAGATTAGAATGCTTGTATATATTTCCACCCTGCCCTTTGTTGGTAACAAAGTATTTTGAAAAAATAGGATTCAGCACATCGCCCAAATGTGTCCATGGCGAATTAATCTTTATTACATCGGGATTGTTGGGTTTACGCACATATAATGCGTTATGTGTATCAAAGAAGTTTTTAATATACTCACACACATCTAAGGGTATTGCATCTTCAACTACCATATGTCGTAATGTCATGTCATGCTCCGGTATACAGTGTTAATTATCTATAGACGTTAAAAAATTATGCAACGCAGGATTATAATCTTCTAAACGTGTGTTGTAAAAAACATCTAGTTGTTTAGTATAGTATACAAAATCTTGCCAATGTTTAGCATTATATTCGTTGACTTTTAAGAAATTAGTTATAAGTGTATGTGCCCATTTATTACCAGTGTTGCATTCTAAAATCCAATCTACATACACAGTGGGTGCATATAGCAGTGACAGACTGTAAGGGTATCTTACAAAATCAACACTCATATGATATCCACTATCTACTACAAGTGTATTAACTGTCGATGCAAAGTCATTTGCTGTTAGCAACGATACAACAGTATGAAAAGATGTTATTACATTATCAAATATTTCACTGTAAAGTTTAGTGTTGGCAACTATTTCTAAATATGAACTACCATAACGTTGATAATCATTTGCTTTACTATAGCTATCAAGACTTACATGTATGTCTAGCGTTTGAAACTTATTAAGTTTATATATAAGTTCTTGCGATGGCACAACAGTACCGTTTGTAGCAATTTCTATGGTAATCTTAGATGGATCTGCTCTATCTATCAAATAGTCTATAAATTTTACAAAGTTAGGAGTCATGAATGGCTCACCGCCCAACACTTTAACCAATTCCAAATCTGACAAGTCTGTATTATCGTATTTTCTAAAATTAGGTTCTAGCTTTTTGTGGACTTGTTCTCCTAGAAACTTATCTCTATTGGCAAGTTTAGTACTGAATTTACTATCACACATTTTGCATTGTAGATTACAAATGTTATCTATAGACATTTCTATGTAACGCAGTTTGTCAAACTGTTTAGTACAATTTGCCTGTTGTATGTTTATAAATCTACTATTAATATATGTACGCAACGACGTATCATTGTCAGCGCCTTCTTGGTCATAACATTTTGTACATCCAGGCGATTTAATACCAGCTAGCATATTTGAACGTAGCATAGTTAAACTGGCAGTATTCATTACTGCAATACCTTGTGCTTCAAGGTCATCTAATGTAATGTCAATACGTGTGTCATCTTTGGGATTTTGAAACCTACAGCAGGGTTTCAAACTGTTATCAGTCCTGACACACTGATGTATCCATGGTAATACGCACCACGTGTCTGTCATAGTATCTCACGATCTATATCAATTGACCCAAACCCAATTATTGATTGTTTATAGTCACCCGACACTGTTGTTAAATCATTGGTTTGAAGAAACCAAGATGAACTATGCCATCTTGCAGTATCAAATACCATCATAGTATCTAATTTCCATTCATAGACACTGTGTACCTTCAAGCAAGCATATTCTTTGTGATATTGTGTATGCATAGGATTATATCGCAACACTTCGTCATCATACCACCAGTCTTGCATATCATCCGGTCTATATTTGAACACTTCATCGTTATCCATGTAACGCATTTCGCTTTTGCGATAAATCATCTTACGAGGCACTTTGCTAACACAGTCATAGTTAACTGTATACGGCTGGTTGCAAGACCACTCCAACGGTATGATAACACCCATTACAATATGACAGTCGTGTGTAATCAAATTGTTGTCTACTACTCGCCAAGTATTGGGTAATGATACATAATCTGTGTGCAATCCAGCCGGTTCGACGGATTTGAAATATTCAAAATTCCAATCCATTTTTATGTTGAGATAGTTATTAACATATGTAGACAGATAAGTTTTTGTATCAGCTGGCACTGATACAAATCTGTTGTGGCCTAGTGAACCGCTTATCTTAACATTTGCGGATTTCAGTGCAGTTTGTGCTTCCATACGGTATCGATTGATATCCACGTCTATGTTGTTGCTACCATAATTTATCACATTGTTTTTCAATGCAACACACTGTTTGACTTCATCCAGTTTAATAAAGTTCAAATTTTTAACAGCTTGTTTGATAACAGATGCATGGATGGTATGTCTGGTATTGCGTGCTATTAACACACCTGTATGAGAAAGAAACTGCGTGACGTGTTTATACAGTGCATGCCAATTAACTGATTCTTCTGTAACCCCTATACTGATAATGTCGTACTTTGTATGGCTAACAATGTTTATAGCATCGGGTGCATAAACTTCTCTGTATGACCATTCGGTAAACTGCTGTCTTACAGTATCTGTTAACTGTCCATCTGCTTCTCCTATTTCAAGAATAGCACCGCTGTGGCCAAATGTTTTCATTTGATCCAGTATCAGCTGCATTTCTTCTGGAAATATCCAACCTTTAGTCATTTTCTTTCTACTTTTTCAATCTCATTTAAACCCAAGTCTGTACCACGTGCATCATACACACCTTCTATTAAAAAGCGCAACGGTGTACGTATTCCATATTGTACAGGATTATCATGGGAATTTCGTAATAATCCAACGTGTATACTGTTGCCTTCTTCTAGATTAAAATCGCTGCATACTTTACTATATAGGTCGGCATAATTGTTCCACCAATAGTCCGGTCCAAAATGACGCATCATTTCAGTGCCTATCCACATGTCGCTTACGTTGCAGTATTCAAAGTCATTCATTATAGCAATAGGACCATTAACACGCTCTCGGCTATAGCGTATACCTATACGTTGACTACCCATACCAAATGCTTTGCTAAGGCTAACGCTTACACTGGCTATAGCAGGATGCGTTACATCCAGTTCAAAGTTCCTGCATTGTCCAAACCATGCACCGTCAATATGAACAGGTATTTTGCGATGCTGGCAGTGATCCAACAGTAGATCGAAATCGTCTACATATCCAGTGGTAATGCAACTAGGATAGCTTGCCACGACAACATCGCCTGGTACTAGTTCAGTAAAGTGTTCAATCTGTTTAACACTGAAATCAGTCAATCGTCTATGATACTTGTATTCACCTTGTATAGTGGCAATTTTAGCACCGTGCAGCATGTGTAACTCGTCTAGCTGGTGTGTGGTACCGATTATAGCATCTCTGCGTGTAAACGTGTCTAATCCAATGTAGCGCACTTGTTGATGTGCATTGATCCAGTTGTCTATGTTTACTAGAAATTCTGTTGTGTATTCATGTGGATCCTTTGGATAAGTCTGCATGCTGAGATTGCTTCTAAACTGTGTAAACTTGCTTAGATACATAGGACGTTGTCGACGTGTTCCTAGCATTTCAAATGTTATGTCGCTGTATGTTGTCATGTCTGTGTTGCCCTTGCTATCATGTATTCTGCCCATGGATACAAATCTAAGAATTTGTGTTTACCATGCGGGTCCCATACTTTTTTAGTATACTGATATAACATATCGCAGTCATCCTGTGTTGGCTCTTTATATTCGTACATGGTATGTTTTTGAAATTGGTGCCACTTGGTGTCTGCATTTTTCAAGTCAATTGCAGCAAACCTTTTGTAAAATGGTTCACGAACATGCTGTGGTATATACCTAAAGTTCAAACAACTGGGATCATAAATCTCATTATAGCTTACACTTGTGTTGGGAAAATTGTCTGCCCATTTAAACAACTCATCCAGTGACAGAAAATTCAATAACCCCACACAAGGCGATAATACTACGCTATTGAGTGTGCTGTTATATAGTTTTACAAAATTGCTTTCAACAATCTTCCATTTTGCAGGATATCGTTGATATTCAAATGCATCACCCACACCGTCTATACTGCATTTAATATCAACTCGTTTGAAAAGTGTTAGCAATGCAAGTATTTTGCTATTCACAGTAGTGCAATTTGTTATAATGTCTATGGATAGGTGTGTTTTGTTTAACTGTACCAGGGTATTCAAAAACTCTTCAACTTCCGGCATTATAAAAGGTTCACCGCCTGCTAGACGTATAGTGTCTAACTGCGGTAGTTGTAATATAAGATTTAGTAACTCCGTATTATCAACTGACGAGTCGTCGGGTATTTTATTATAGAATGGATGATGAATATCAGTCGCATCTACAGTTTTTGCAATTTGTGCAAGTTGACTACTATCATAAGGATTACACATTTTACATTGTAAATTGCATTTGTTGCTCAATCGCAAATCAACATGTGTAATACCCAACGATGTGATGTTGTTTGATTGAAATGTATTATCAGTACGCATGCTAGATCCATAGCTATGCTCATCTGCCCAGCAACTTTGGCATATAGAATGTTCAATACCAGAATCCAACGCTTGCCTGATAGCAGCAAATTCAGTATTGTTGATATAAAACTTGTCTAGACTTGTGATGTCTGACCAATTTGTTTTTCTAAGAAACGAATCTTGCATACAACATTGTGCAACATCGCCTTTGTTATAAAAAAAACTGTTATATGTAAATTTGCATCGCTTAGACATTAGATCCACTTCTCAACAATTGCATCTAATTTACATGGACATGCTTTATAATCGCACACAACCGGGTCGTCTGGTAATGTATAATTACCGCTAATAATGTTACCCAAGCTGCCGCCCACATTTTTTGTGCAGCGTTTTATATTACCATTTGGTTCTACCATTAATCGTTTAATACCAGCAGTACAAGTATAGCCTTTGAACGTATGCAAGTTCTTATCAAGTACTTCCATGAATTTCATTTTAACACCGTCAAAATGTAAATGACGAGGTATTGTCCAATCAATGCCAAATGGTTTCATTTTATTGAAATAGTTGTTTTGAATCCATTCTCGCTGCTCATCTGTGTAATCAAAATAATCAGTGCCGTTGATGCTAGTTCGTGTAAACTTCGGAGTAATTTCAACATTCAATGTTTTTAATCTATCAAACAGTGTTTTAGCACGTTCAAAGTTATCAGGCACTATCATTAATGGTATACTAACACTGGCTTTGTTTTGCATAAGTTCGGCTACAGCATAAAAGTGATCGTCGTTGGCAAATTCATAATGCCAGCTTAAGAACACAAATGCCGTTTGTGTTTTAAACTGTTCCCAGTAATTTAAAGTTCTCGATGCATTGGTAGAATATTCAACAAACACCCTGTCGTCACTGATAGTGTCTACAAATTCTTGAAATTTAGGCCATACTGTGGGTTCGCCACCTAACACTTCTACGTATAGATAACGGTTACGTTCTTTTAGCTGTGCAATTAGTTTAATGTACGGTGTCCAGTCTGTAGGCCACCTGTGCGATCCATCGCGATGATAGTCATTACAATAACTGCAACTGTAATTACACACATTATGAACAAACAGTGTTAGTATGCAGCAATCGGGATTTTCATTTGTTATGTGCATCGAACATATCTGCAAATTGCGGTACTATGTCAAGTATGTTTTGATTGCGAATTTTATCTAAATCTGTTGTCATTTTAATAAACTGCGGCAACCATTCAGCAGAATAATCCTCGCTTAACATGAACTTTTCAACACTGTCCAAATGTTTTATAAAATGCTTCTTAACATGCGTTGAAAAATTAGTAGCAGTAATCCAGTCTCTAAAAGGCTTATAGTGTTCTACCACCTGTTGTTTCATATCAGCAGGTAATACTTTTATGTTGTAATACTTTGGACTATGGCACATGTGATATGACACAATGGGTCTGTATGACTCGACCGGGTTGAATTTAAGCAAATTGCTTTCAGTTAATTTCCACTTCATAAACTCAGGGAAATGGAATACATTGAATGGTGTAATTGTAAATGCATACCAGCATTTGAAATTGATATCATTACGTGCATCTATCTTTTTAAGATTTTCGTATACCTGTGTCCATTTAGCAGGTGCTCTCTGGTAATCAAACACTTCATTGCATGCATCTATACTAGCACCTATACGTATCTCTTTAAAATGTTTCCACAGATCCAGTATACGGTCTGTTACATTTGTAAGATTGGTATTGTATTCTATTTGAATACCAGCAGCAGTACCATTGGCAACAAGTCGTTCTAGACTTTCTATATGCTCATCTATAATTAAGGGTTCGCCTCCGACAATGTATAGTTTCTTAGCATTTTTAGTATGCTTCTCAAAATTGTTCCAATACATGTTGCTGTTTTTAAACCAATCATACTGATCAGTTGTCCATCGACCTTTTTCATTTTTTACAAGCTGTATACGTTCGTGTGTATCTTTGTAAGAGGTTGTACCATGTAACTTCACAAAGTCGTCATACCATTGATGGCTGTCAGTAGGACCGCACATTCTGCATTTGAGATTGCAGAAGTTTCCGTAGCGTATGTCAAAATATTCAATTTCTTGATCTGCAGGATCGATGCTGCCATCTTCTGCGGTTATCTCAGCAGCACGTTCTGCTTTCAACTCCCAGTCGTTGTTTTCCATTTGTCTACGAGAAAGCACACCATTGGTTTCTTCTTGTCTGCATCGCTCACATTCTGCATGCCACTCGCCTTTCAGCATGGTAGCACGAACATCTTTCAACAATGGTGCATTGCGTGCATCATCAAAGTCATCTCTACTGGCATTGTATGCAACACCATCTTGTTTACGAAGAATACCTTTTTGTGGACTATATGAATTTGCATTACAGCAAACTCGTAAGTCGCCATTATTGCGTATGTTTATACTATTCCACGGTAATGGACAAAACGTGCCGCATGCGGTGTATTCTTGCGATGACATATCATATCTTTCATTAGAGATAGCATATGTTAAGTATGCTGTCATCTAGTCCAAGATGCACTTTAATAATCAGATATGCTGTATACAAAAGCAAAATGGCGGGAATCAATCCCGCCATTTTATTTTATCTAGTTGGGTTTCTGTTACCGCCTGGCATTGGATCGCCAGTGTTTAGAATTCTAATTGGTATGTAGATAAATTCGATTGCTTTTTCTGGTTTAATTGCAATGTCTATCCACAGTTCGTTAGCATCTATACGAGTAGGTGTGTTGTTTGAATCGTCGCAAACTACTGCAAAGTCATACAGCGCACGCAAGCCAACCAAGTTACCCATAAAGCTGTTGAATGTGTTAGTTACACTCTGACGTGTCTGTTGATCATTTGGTTCAAACAAGAATGGTTTAGCTAGGTTATCTAACTGATACTTCATGTAGTTAATAAGACGTGCAACGTTGATTCGGTCCAATGCACTTGCAACTGGGCTCAATGTCTTTTGTCCATAAACTACCAATCCACGACCTGGAATATATGCAATTGGATTAATACGGTTTACATACAATACATCGCGTTGACCTTGATTCAAGCTAACAGGTTGGAATGTACCATCGGATTTCAAGTAACCAACGCTAGTAACACCTGTTACCAAGCCACGATTGAAACCAGCTGGTGCAAACCACGGGTATGCAACTTGGTCGTTGTATGCAATTGTACGTAATGCCATTTCGCTAGCAGGTACAAGTACTTGAGCACCATCCAAGTTAGTTGCAAGCGCCCAAGGATAGTACAATCCAGCATATGGACTGCTGCTGATAAGACCGTCAATACCATTTTGGCTAGCATTGTTGATGTTAGTTGCCCATGCTTGTAATGTAGTACCATCTGCTGCAAGATCTGCAGGAGGATCAGCAACAATAAATGCAGTTTCTTTACGGTCTGTATTGAGCGTAATCATTTCGTCGATACATTCAATATAGCCAGGAGTTGCAATAAGATTATAGTTAACTGCTTCTGCACGTATTTCTTCGTTACCAGTCAGTGCTGCTTGCAATGCAGCAACAATTATTTGACGCTGTGCAGTCGGACCCATGTAAGGAGTACCATCTGGACGATTACCGCTTGCAGTTACCCATGTGTTAGAATCATATGGTGCAGACAAGTTAGGAAAGTAATCTACTGCATATTCTTTTACATTATATGTGCTATAACGTGTGTTGAATAACAGCATGCCACTTGGATACAGTTCTGCATTTGGTGCATCGCTATCTACATAATTGCTAACAACCATTGCACTCGGAAGTTGACTACCGTCTATATAACCGTTGCTATTCCAGCGTGCATCTGTGAATATGATACCACCTGGGCTTGAATGGTCGGTGTTGTCAACCAATACCCATGAACCATTGCTGGAATCATATCTATAAATTACCGGATACGGAGTAGATGCACTATCTACCCAAATATCATTGTCTGTTAAATCTGTACCGTCGCTTTGTGCTGTGGGTTCAGTACCGCTTATAATAGGGCCATTAGGATCAGTTGCAGGATAACGGTTCTTGTAGCCTTGCCAAATTTGGCCGTTGCCAACCATAATATCAACTTGTAGATCTGTGTTATACCATAGTGTACCGTTTGCTGCTGGACCAGTAGGTGCAGCAGCAGATGCAGTATAATCCAGTTCTACCCACGCAGAGCCGTCCCATTTGAATATCACTTGGTTAGCTTCAGCAGGTGAATCACCGTCGCTGTTATAGCGAACATACAGAGTGTTTGTTGCTTTGCTACCGCCGAACGCAGCGTTTGCAACTGCATCACTGCTGTACATAGGTACATAGCCTTGACTCGGCGTAGTATTTTGCTGCACCCAATTGGTACCATTGTATTTCTTAACAACATAGTTTGCACCACGATCTTGATAAGTGGTGTTAATCCACACGTTAGTAGATGCAACTTGGCTAAGTGTGCTAGGTACTGTAAGTGATGGGTAATATCCATAATACACCAGCTGTCTGCCGTATACATAGCCTACTTGAATACCAGCACCATTAAGAGGAGTTCCACTTACATCTTCAAGTGTAAATTGAGTACCATTGGTATTTGTTATTGTCAAATAGTTACCAGTTGCAATACTTGCAACAATAGGACCAGATGGGAATGCATCATTTATCGCAGCAACAACACCAGATAACGTATTATTAGGTAATGCCGGTACGTTAATTGTTGTCGCTACTCCATTACCTGGGTCAATGGTAAATGTATTGCTAGTAAGATATGTCATAGTAGCATTTACAGTACCACTTGTACCCGATCCACCGCTTAGTGTTACAGGATTAGTTGGGTTAACTGTATAGTCGCCCGGTGTAGTAACTGAAACAGTTGCAATACCCCATGAAATTGTAAAGTTGGCATTTACGCCATTACCACTTGTACTAGTCGGAGCAAGTGGGTTAGTAGGTGTAGTACTTGTATATTGACCAGCTGATACAATTGCCACAGATGTTATAACTGTACCACTAACACCGTTTACACGCAATACCAAATTACTTGTATAGTTAACACCACTGAATGTCAGTGTATCATTTAACAGGTAACCTGAGCCACCCGCAGATACTGTAACTGTACCAACTGCTTGGATCGCACTGACAGTTACCTGTGCAGCTTGGCTATATGTACCACTGCCGTAGAATGTTAGTAGATCATTTACTGCATATCCTGTACCAGGTGCAGCAACTACCGCAGATCCCAGTTTGGTATGCGCAGCAACAAATGTTGGATTAGCAACAGTACCTGTTACACTACCGTAATAGGTTTGTGTTGGCAATATACCTGCGTTACGCCATGGATGAGTAAGTCCAGATTGTGTACTGATATCATTAAATTGAGTGTTAGATCCACCGTAGTTTGTAATAACTAGATAGTTAGAACTGCCTACAGTAGACTTGCTGGCAAATGCATTAAAGCTGTTTGCATCGAGTATATTATTAATGTCGGTGATAAAACTATCAAGCGATGTACCAGTAAGTGTTATGGTTACCGGTGATCCACTTCCAATACCAATGGTACATTGAGTTGCTGCAGTAAATGTTGGATTGGCAACAGTACCTGTTATAACACGAGGCGATGCTTCGGTCCAACCCCAACCTGGATATCCTGCATTTGTACTACCAACTTTGAACCACCAATCTGCACTAGTATACAATGTTGTTTGTGTAATTTTCTGCCACAGACTATTTTGATTGGTACCCGCTGCATCTGCATACGATACTATAGCATAGCTGCCAGCTGTTCCATATGAATTGGACGGCACTACAACGTTATCAGGTGTTGTAGTTAATGCTAAATCTGTTAGTACACTAGGAGTGGAGCCAGACAGTGAAATAGTAGTATCGGGATTTGTACAAATTAGTCGTAGATAATACATATCGCTAATTGCAGATGTAGTTACGACAGGCTTACCTTCACGTACATATACTGTTGCAGTAATGTTCAGTAGCGCAACTGTCGAACTGTTGTTAATTGCGCTTGCTACATCTGATATACTCATAGTAGCAGTTATCGCTACGGCTGCACCGTTAATTACCAAGCTACCTGCTGTTGTAATAATGTCTGCACTGCCGCTTGTGCTAACAAAACCACCTTGTACCATTCTATCAAGATTGGTTACAGTGTCTAACACCACCGGGGTCTGACTAGACCATGACAATGCGCTGTTTACATTACCATTACTTTGAAACACACCATATGTGGATGTTGCAGTATCTAACCAATACTGGTTAGTAGCAGGTTCACCTGTAGGTTCGGTAGTGCTCGGTACCATTTGTCCAAGATCAACATCTGCTCTCAAAATATAAGCTGTATTAGCAATACCCAAGTATTGGTATGCAGTAAACAGTCCAAGTTCGTTAAGTTGATTGTCGTATTGTGGAGTACCAGCTGCCGAATAAAATACAGGTGTACCAAATGTCTGCAACAGATCTCGTTGACTTGTAACAAGATACAGTTGGTTTGCATTTGCTGCCAATGTACCCGGTGCATATGCAGTAGAGCTGCCTGGTACAAATTTGTTAGCCGCAGATGCTATTGCGATAAGTGGTATAGTGCCAGTTCCGGCGCTGGCGTACTGGCTTTCGTCCGTTACAGTAACGCTGACGCCAGGAGAAACTAAAATTGCCATATGTCAAATCCCTTGATTTGTAGTGTGCTGGTTTATTTAGCGGATACCAGCAAAAAACCACGCTTTGGACTGCGCAGTTAATGAACAAAAACAGTTGATATCGTCGCTTATCTATTGTATTATTACACAAAGTGGAGATGTCATGATAATTGGCGTATGTGGACTAATAGGCAGCGGCAAAGGTACTGTTGCCGATATATTAGAAGATGAGCAAGGATTTAAAAAAGTAAGTTTTGCAGATAGTCTTAAAGATGCGGTAGCAAGTATATTTGGATGGCCACGACACTTACTAGAAGGTGATACTGCTGAAAGTAGAGAATGGCGAGAACAAGTTGACAAGTGGTGGGCTGCTCGTCTAGCTATGCCAACATTAACACCGCGCTGGGTATTACAATATTGGGGAACAGATGTATGCAGATACGGATTTCATCAAGACATTTGGCTAGCAAGCTTAGAGCGTAAATTATCAAATAGTGGTAATTTTATAATCCCCGACACACGTTTTCCTAACGAAGTCGAAATGATTCAACGTCTTGGCGGACAAGTATGGAGAGTTACAAGAGGTACAGACCCAGAATGGCTAACTGCATATATCACAACAGGTACAGAACCTGCAGATGTACATACTAGCGAATACATGTGGTCAACTAGTAAGTTTGACAAAGTTATACCAAATGATGGTACATTAACAGAATTACGTAAAACTGTAAAGGCAATGATAAATGAGTAATATAGAATTGTTGTTTACAAATGAAAACATCATGCTAAGTGATGGATCTGTAAATACAGCAAATTCAATCGCAGCAGAACTTGCGATCAATGCAGGACACAGCGTCGGTCATCTTACATATCCTGGTACTGGTATCAGCGACCATCCATATAATGTGTTCGAGATAGGGTTCGAGCAGTTAAAAGAATCCAATACATATCTGATGCGAGCAAACAAAAGCATGCACAGGTCGTGGCCTAGACAAAATACTGCACATGACAATGCACTATGTAGAGATGCATGGTTAGTAAAATGGTCGCAAACTGTATATATGATTGGGCTGTTTACCCAAGATGCAAGTTTATTGAAAATTAACACAGATGCCGCATGGGCAGCACAAATGTACATAGATAAATTTATATATGATCAAGAACCCATGGAACTGTGTAATTTGTACATGTTTGATACCAAAAGTGAAGCTTGGTACAAATGGGATAAACAATGGGTGCGAGTGTCTGATGTACCTGCTGCACAAGGTGTTTATACTGTATTAGGATATGACAAGCCTACCAATGCAGCTAAGCTTGCCATACGTGATTTGTGGCCGGGTGTTAGCCTATAATAACGCCCAATGGCATAGCATTGTCTATGTACAAATCTATTTCTTTTTCAAGGCGTGCCAGTGTCTCATTGCCTTCTGCTATCAGTGCAGTGCCTTTTAGTGTAGTACCACCTTGCGGACCCGCCAGCGTACTATATTTACTATATGCTTCGCCTAGCATTTTTTGACACCATGCAAGTGTATAATCTCTTACCCAAGGGCGGGCAAACGGATCTGATATTATCACATCGTCTGGCCTAAGATTGTAACACCAAATCAGTATCATTTCGTTGCCGCTTGGCCTACGAACAATACTCAATCGTTTTGTAACAGTATCATATGTAAAGTTTATGTCACGTCCAAACATACGTCCAGCTTGATCCAAATATTGGTTGAACAATTCATATGTCAACAATCCTGCCGAATAGCCGCCACCAGCGCCTGCTTGTAATAGATACAAGTTTGTGTATGCTAAACTGAATGGATCGATTTGTGTGCCGCCGGTGATACCACCCAGTCCACGCCTAAACAACTGTCTAACAGTTGTTACATTGTCTGGCAAATAGTATTCTGTAATGTTCTCTTCTAAACGTAGGAACATATACGATTCTTCTTGTGCATTACCAGATCTCTGTCTGTATCTGTCGAATGCCAGATTAAGAGCAGTTGTGTAATGATCAGGGTCAAGTTCGATATCAACCATACCGCCACCTAACATCAGCTGAACTTCTTTTGTAATTTGTTGTCGTAATGGAGTTGTCATAGTTGTTACCTCATTCATATTTAGTGAACAAGGTAACGACTTTTTATTTAAAAACCTTTAACAACATCATGTCTTTGGTCATACGTCCATTCACCGGATGACGTTTTCCGTTAACATCTTCCAATACCACATCTATACGGCGAGTAGTAACTGCATTACGTAATGGTGTTATAATACTGTCTGGCTTGCGCAGTGTTTTAGCAAAGCTGCGTTCTTCATCATAATCTGTAATTTTGGTATTCTTGATACCTAGTACACTGTCTGCACTTGCACAATATACCATAACTTTACGGTCTTTTGTATTGTATATAACTGCAAGTTTAGACCCAGGTATCATAGCAGGACTTAAACTTGCTACACCTGTGTCCATATCAACAGTTTTCAGTTTGACTTTGGATGCTTGCTTAACACTTTTTGTTGTTGCACCTCTGCTGTCTCGAATAGCTTTGGCATTGCCAGTACTTGTGGCTAGTAAGTTAACTACTGTAATGAGCGGCTCTATTTTTGCAGCAGAGAATTCATTTTCTTTATCTTTCATAGATTCAGCAAAGCTGTCTTTGAAATGTTCATACAAACGTTTTAACATTTGTTGATTAGGTTCGGCTATTTTTAATAGCTTGGTAATTCTGGTTTCAATCTCGTTATTGTTGTCTCTGAACTTCCACCATATTGCTTCTATGCTACTGTACAGATCAGTGTACTCAATTATACGCTTTTGCATCATTGATAGCTTGGGTTCAAATTCACTGTCATCGATAACAGTTTCAATGCTTAGCAACTCTGTAATTTTATTCTCAAACCACGGCATATACTGTTCTGGCATAATAGCGCCGTGATCTATACACCATGTCATTTTGCCGATAGTTGCATATTGCCATGAATCAAGTGATCGCCAGTGTGCAAGTTCGTCTTCAGGTCGATTGATCATTGCCCAGTTAACAAAACTGTCTTTCAAACTGCCATAGTCTACTTCCAGTCTAGCGTCATCCATACAGTTAAGCCATTCTCGGTGATAATTCACATGCTCAGGGGTAACATGAGAATAGTCGGGACCTTTTGGCTTTGTAACCCTAGATGTCTCTACGATGTTCAATTGTGTTGTCATGATTACAGTTTAACATCTCACACAGCTATGTCAATGCAATTATTGGTATATTGCAAAATTTTATTGTTTGAATTCAACAGATAAGAACTCGGCCGATGCTCTATAAATATATGGACTAATGTCGCGGAGAAATATCAGTGCCACCATTAACACTATGGAAAGGTGCGTCGGTTCGCACCAATGATTACAAGCTGTTAGATCGCCTAATAGGCGAAAACTATCGTATTGGCGGTACAGAATTTTACGTACACAAGTATCTAGGTCCTATGCCACAAGGCAACACAGGCGATTTTACACAACCCAATACTGCATTAGATGCATTTAACACTGATGAAAGCAACGTGTTAGAGATACAAGATACTCTCAACATGGAAATCAGAGATAGAAAATACGCAGACGATGTTTTCAGTTTGAAGGGTCATTATCAACTTAGCGATACTGAGTTCGATTTGCGACAGTTTGGATTGTTCCTAAGCAACAGCACTATTTTTATAACGTTCCATCTTAACGACATGGTTAACAGTATGGGCCGGACGCTAATGAGTGGCGATGTTATTGAAATACCTCACCGTATAGATGATTTAGCATTGGGTGATTTTAGTTTGACAAAATACTATGTTGTACAAGAAGGATCGCGCCCAGCCGAAGGATATAGCCCCACTTGGTGGCCGCACATATGGCGCATTAAATGTGACCCAATGACCGACAGTCAGGAATTTAGAGACATATTGCAGAAACCGGCAACCGACATCAACGGAGATCCTATTCCAAATCCAAATGGAACTGGAGGACTTACACTTGCAGATATTCTCAGTACTTACAACAGAGAAATACAAATCAACGACCAGATACTTGCACAAGCTATACAGGAAGTGCCTTTCAAGAACTTGCAAGGACAACAGTTTTATGTACTTGCAGGAGATTTACAAAAGCCTGTTACTATATGGGCGGGTGATGGTATACCCCCTAATCAAAGCAAACCTGTGGCTACAGGTACATCATTTCCGGCAGGTGCACCTGCTGGTGATTGGATATTGAGAATAGACTATAATCCACCACAACTATATGAGCGTATCAAATTGCCAAATAGCAGTTCACCCACCGGCAATATACCAAGATCAGACGACAAGTATGTGTGGAGACTGCATGAGATAGATTATAGAACCAGCTGGGCTCCGGCAAATACTGTATTGACCAGTTTCATAAATAATGCAGGCACAGAAACTACATTACAAGACGGATCGGTTGTACCAGAACGTCAAAACATACGCACAGTGGTCAAAGCTAAACTTGACCCAGACATCATTTAACGGAGATAACTCATGGTTACTAAAGAACAATTGGCTAGTATATTTCACAGTGCAGACAAAGCAGACCTAGCAGAAATCTGCGAACCGCTTAATGCAGCAATGAAGGAATTCGGTATAGACACTCCTGCAAGACAAGCAATGTTTCTTGCACAGTGCGCACATGAAAGCGGTAATTTTTCAACTGTAGAAGAAAATTTGTATTATCGTGCAGAAACACTGTTGAAAGTATTTAAAAAATATTACAAGACTGCCGCAGATGCCGCAGCACACGCTAAAAAGCCAGAATTGATTGCCAATCGTGTTTACAGCAGCAGAATGGGCAATGGGGATACAGCATCCGGTGATGGATACAGATACCGTGGCAGAGGACTTATACAGTTAACAGGCAAAGACAACTATACTGCATGCGGTAAAGCACTGAATATAGATTTGCATAAAACCCCTGACTATTTGGAAACAGCAGAGGGTGCTAGCAGATCAGCCGCATGGTTCTGGAGTCACAACAGTCTTAACAAGTTTGCAGATGCAGGTGATATATTGGGTTGCACAAAACGTATCAACGGCGGAACCAATGGATTAGAAGACCGTACTGTACACTATAATGCAGCTAAAAAAGTACTAGGTTGATTTTTTCTTAACAAGTTCTGCGATATCCATTACTCGCTCTTGTTCTATAATTTCAATTATTTTGTTGGTAACGTTAATATCATGCCGAACTATGTCAAGCTTTAACATTAGCTTTTCAAGTTCGGCATTATAAAATGCCAACTCTTCTTGTTTCCTACGACGCATGTCATAGATGTCATCTAACAGTATGAGTTTAGCAGTCAGTGCAATTCTCCACATGTATAAGCATATTTATTACCATAAATATCAGTCAGAGGATTAGGCATGGAATATTGGTACACAGAGCAGTTACGTAATTATAGATTGCAGTTCATACGAGCATTCAGCAATTTCTATTACAAAACTGGTAAAAATGCAGATGGCACAGATGCATTGGTACGAGTCCCGTGCAGATACGGCGACCCTACAAGAATTGCAGAAATGGTAGTGAGAGGTAACAGTGAAAACAAACTGTTAACTGTTCCATTTCTAACATGTCATATTAGCAGTATGAACATGAGCGCTAATCGCAGACAAGCACCGCAGTTCACTGAACGCATACAAGTAGATGAGCGCAGTTACAACGAAGACAATCAACAGTATGACAATACACCGGGTAACCGTTATACCATAGAACGATATATGCCAGTTCCCTATCTTATGTCAATGGCAGTGGATTTGTGGTCAAACAACGAAAGTGTTAAAGAGCAAATCATAGAGCAAATAATGGTGCTTTATAACCCTGCTATTGAAATACAGACCAGTAACAACCCATTAGATTGGACCGTGCTAAGCTATATAGAAATGCAAGATAACATTGCATGGAGTAGTCGTAGTATACCAATTGGTACAGAAAATCCAATAGATGTACTGACTATGACTTTTAACTTTCCCATTTGGATCAACCCACCTGCTAAAGTTAAAAAGCAGCAGATAATCAACAACATCATTGCCACAATGATAGCAGCAGATCCCAAAGATCCTGCTGTGGTGGAATGGACTGATGCAGAATTCCTTAATCGTAAAACCTGGTCGCCTGGCGATTACAGTATAGAATTAACATGGCAAGGTGATAACACATATGCGCTTAGTTTAACTAGTCGTGCAGGCAACCCTATTGATTATAGCAATCAAGCAACTGTAACATTTTCATCTGTTAATCCAGTGTTACAACCTGGTACCAGTTTTATATTCAATGGCATAACTCTACAAGTAAACACCAGTAATATAGTATCATTTGTAGAGCAAGCTGCAACACAAATGGTAGGAACCAGCTACAATATTCAAATACAAAATCTCAACCAGATAATGTTTATCAACAACACTGGCAAAGACAACATATTTTCAAATGCAGTGGGTGCACCATTAGAAGCCTTGGGATTATTACCAACAACCTATCCAGGCGGTAACTTTGCGTGGTGGAGATTGCTGTTAACTTACGGTAATTTACAAACATATTCAAAACTAGGTGTCAATGCCAGTCAATTGCGTGTTAATATAACATTGGATGTCAATACATACCAAGCCACCGGATGGTTAGATCAACATCCAACAAATCAAAATCTGTTATTATGGCATGTAGATCAACAAAGCTTACCTGCTACAACAATACCTGCTATAAATGCAATTGTTAATCCATTGGAAAAAGGACCTAACGCAGGATTACCAGGTTCAGAAGCGGGACAGCGTTATCTGTTAACAGAAAAACCTGCGTTAACCAGTGTAGCATGGGGCAATCTAATTGCAGAAGCGGACGATATTATAGAATTTAACGGTACAACATGGGCTGTGACATTTAATGCAGTAACATATAACGACAAAATCAACTACGTAACAAACCTATTTACAGGAAAGCTATTAATATGGGACGGCATACAATGGAGCGAATACATACTACCTGCATACCGTCCTGCATATTGGCGTCTAGCACTATAAATATGTCATGCTAAACGAAAAATTAAACAAACTCAACATAGACCAATCCCGTTTCGAACAGGTATTCACTCCTGATGTTCGTAGGGTAGCAGATGTACTGCGCAAGTATGGTTTTGATGTTAGAGTTGTAGGCGGTGCAGTACGAGACTTCATCATGGGAGAAACTCCCAGAGATATAGATTTCGCAACAGACGCTGATCCAAGTGAATTGATTTACATTTTCAATTTAGAGAATATAGATCACGACGACTGGGGAATTAACCACGGTACTGTTAAAGCTGTGTTCCCTGACGAAGTGGTAGATGTTACCAGCATTGCATACAAGTTAGAACTCAACGATGGTAAAATAAGAGTTATACGTGGGCAAGATTGGGAGCAAGACGCACAGCACCGAGATTTGTCTATGAATAGTATGAGCATAGATCAAGACGGTGTACTATACGATTACACAGACGGTATGGCGGATATACGTAATAGCACAGTGCGTATGAATCCAATTACGCGGAGTAAGCTAGAACAAGATCCGCATCTGATACTAAGATGGTTTAAAGCAATTGGCAAGTATGAAAATGCCAAATGGCCAGTGAGAGATTACAAAGCCATCTTAAAAAGCATGCCAGCACTTGCAAAAATAAAAGACGAAGAAAAAACTGAACGCGAAATAAGCGGCATTGTTACCAGCAAAAACGGCATGCATATACTGCAATTAATGTGTAAAATGGGTGCAGGTAAGTATGTGGGAATAGATTGCGATTTGTGATAATACATGGCACAATTTGTGCATGTCAAAAGATCTCATAATTGGTAGTTTCACTAACTACGACTGGAACAAAATAAAATACTGGGTAAACAGCATTGCCGCAAGTGGATTCACTGGCGACAAAGCCATGTTGATTTATAACTGCGAAATACAAACTGCGCAAGCATTATCTGAACGTGGTTTTAAGATCATGGCATTCAATCAAGATCGCAACACAGGACATTTGTTCTTTGATGGACAATTGATAATCGTAGTTGAAAGGTTCTTCCATCTATGGCAATTCATGGAGCAATTGATCAAAGACAACGACTATCGTTATGTAGTACACACCGATGTCAAAGATGTTGTGTTCCAAACCAATCCCAGCGAGTGGTTGACTGCAAACATGGGAGATGCTAAGATACTTGCTAGCAGCGAAAGTCTGCAATATCAGCATGAGCCATGGGGCAACGACAATATGTCTAGAAGTTTTCCGTGGGTATATCCTACTATCAAAGACAAGCCAATTTGGAATTGTGGTGTGCAAGCAGGTGTACCAAGTGTTATGAAAGACCTGTGGATCAACATCTATTTGTTGTGTAAAGGCAATACTGTACCTAATCCAGACCAAGCTGCGTACAATGTGTTATTGAATTTAGAGCCATACAAAAGCATAACAAAGTTTTCAACTAGCGAAGATGGGTGGGCATGTCAAGCAGGTACAACTGTAGACCCTGCCAAGATAGCAGATTTCAAACCTCATTTGCTAGAGTCGCAACCGCTATGGGATGGCAATTATGCAACTACCAGTACAGGTATACGGCATGCAGTACTGCATCAATACGACAGAATACCAACATGGAAACCCATAGTAGAAGCACGGTATAGTTAATGGAAATCAATTTAGACTTGTTATATCAAGCAACAGATCGCATGCTTGCAACGGTGCAACAACCACACTTTTCAAAAGGTCGCAGTATTGTAACCAGTGTGTATGGTAAAGAAATTGCAAGCGGGTATGTTCTAATGAGAGAACTTATACGGCTTGGTGTAGAGTTACCTATTGAAATATTTTATAGACCCGGCGAACTAACTGCTGAACAGGCAATATTGTTACGAACGCCTGCGCCCGATCAGATCACTGTTATAGAAATCAAAGGCACTGCTAAAAACTTTACAACACCCTATGGTACAAAAGCAGGATGGAGCACTAAGATATACGCACTATGGGAAAGTCAGTATGCAGAAAATATATGGTTAGATGCAGACAGTTTTCCAATAATGGATCCTGTGTTCTTGTTTGACGATGTAGAGTATAGACAAAAAGGCAGTTTGTTTTGGCGGGATGTATTAAGTACCGATCGTGCTAATAGATATCATGATGCTGCGCCCATGTGGCGAGTATTCAATGTAAGTCCCAATGATGGCGAACCATTTGAAACAGGCCAGTTTGTTATTAACAAATTGCAGTGTTGGACACAACTCAATCTAGTAAAGCACTATGCCGATAACTGCGAAGTTTATTATAACTTTGGCGGCGATGCTGAAACATTTCGTATGGCATGGCAGCATTTACACTTGCGTAGTGGCAAGCAACAACTATATATAAACTACCAGTCAGATCCCAATGTGCCATATGGTTTTATGCCATTTGGTCCTTTTCATAAAGGGCATGCTAACCAGTATCAAAAGTGGGGCGGTGGCACAGTAATGGTTCAACGTGATAGAAATGGTGCAGAACTGTTTAACCACCGTAACATGCACAAGTTTACATTGGGTACTAATGCATTTTACAATGATATACAAAACGAAGAAATCTACCACTATCACCTAGACGATTTAAGGAAATTAATATGATAGATGCTGTCAGCACAGTAAAGTTTCCAACCGAATGGAACATGAAACGAGAGCCTGCTCGTCCAGTGGATTTACGCATAGACTATTGCGGCGGTATGAAGTTTGACGACAACTTCGATTGGCATAACATGTGGTACGATTGTGTACAGTTAAACGAAACACAAACACTGTTGATAGGTCCGCCTTTATACAA
The DNA here is from genome assembly GCA_032273045.1 of Chloridella minuta. Lineage (NCBI taxonomy): Eukaryota > Xanthophyceae > Mischococcales > Pleurochloridaceae > Chloridella > Chloridella minuta. Next base: position 3,173 of record JAUKPQ010051121.1, on the reverse strand, counting down.
TGCCAAAGAATGGATGATGCAAAATGCAGGATTTGCAGATCGCAATGGTAACATGTTGCAATACCAATTTTATGATTTGGACCGTGTAAGCTACACGTTGGTTACTACTATAGCCGCAGATACAGACATTGTTATGCTAAGCAAAGATACACCACCTGTTCCGATTGCAGTTAACCACAATGACGGTTATTTTAGCGGACATAAAGTCATGGTTACACTACAACGTGACAATCCCATAGAATGGATTGAGCAATGGATGGACTATCATTATAGAGTACACGGCATCGATGCATTTCTCATTTACGACAACAACAGTAAAATGTATGCACCCGGTGAATTGGATCAACGTCTTAGTAGACCTTACTTAAAACTCAAAATAGTGCCATGGCCTTATCCATATGGACCGCAAGGCAGTGACCATGCTCCGTGGGACAGTGACTACGGTCAGTACTGCATGCTTGAACATGCAAAGTATCGGTATTTGAGTCACGCTGCATTGGTACTCAACAATGACATAGACGAGTTGATTGTAACGCAGGGTACTACACTGGATCAGATACAGCAGCAACTTGACACCGGTCCGCACTCTTGTTTGTATTATCTCGGTAAGTGGATTGAGCCATACGACATACCAAATAGACAAAGCGCACATTTGGTAAACATGTCTGCTCGCAAGTTTAAAAATTATTGTTGTACAGATAACACAAATACAACAGGCATAGGTAACAAGTGGATGTTGGTACCAGAACACAACATGCGGTATCAATGGAGAGTGCATCATATCGCAGGACCTGCCGGACAAAGTACAAATTTGTATTACGGACATTACCTAGCTATGAATACAAATTGGAGTTGGAGTCGAGACGAATTTAAAGGCGATGTTGGTAATTTAAAACCGGAACAGTGGTTGATTACCTCATTATCTAAAATGGAAAACACATGAACCTATTATTTGTAGTACATAGATATTATCCATTCCCAGGCGGTAGTGAGTATTACACACAAGCAATGACTGAAGAAGCGTTAAGCCGTGGCCATCGTGTTACAGTATTGGCAGGTGAGCACCAAGGCAATCAAAATGGAGTAACTGTTACCGAACAAGCACAGGTACTGATGCAACCATGGGATCTTATCATTGTGCATGGCGGCGACGTAGGTGTGCAAAACTTTGTGTTAAGCAATGCCACTCGTATACCAAGTCCTATATTGTACATGTTGATACTGCCGAGCCACAGTCAAGTCTGTGTACAAGCTTTGAAAGATTGTGCATACCTTGGTTGGAGTACACCTGAGGATCTGGCACACATCAAACAATACGGATACGATCACAAAGCAGTTAGAATTCGACATGGTATCAAGCTGCAAGAGAGTCTTGGCACAGTGGGATTTAAAGCCAAATACAACATTCCTTCTGATAAAGCTATGCTGCTAAGCTGCGGCGGGTATTGGCCGAATAAGCAAATGAAACAATTGGCAAATTTATTCATAAATGCCGATATTAATGATGCAGTACTGGTTACTACAGGATATGATAATCGCATGAACTTGATGCCAGATCCTGTACCTGGTAAAGTCATACCATTATTGATAGATGACAAAGCAGATGTGCTTAGTGCAATTAGAGAAGCGGACATTTATCACTTGCACAGCAGTCAGGAAGGGTTCGGGCTTGTTATATTAGAAGCAATGCTCAACAGAACACCATGGGTTGCAAGAGACATTGCAGGAGCAGCAATGCTTGGACAATTTGGTAAAACATATCGCACAGATGATGAACTATTACACATCATGCGAAACAATATACCTACAATTGAAGAGCTTGACAACGCACAAGAGTATGTGCTAAAAAATCATCTTATACAGCACACGGTAGATGACATACTGTCTATCATAACAAAATAAGGCACAACATGGTATACATACTGTCAACCGCAGACAAAGTAGGCAACGTATTCAAAGCTGTTGACGGTACTCCACTTGTTAAACGCATTGCACTGGATGATGTGTTTACAACTGTGCAATGGTTAGAAACTATAACACAATTGCCCATTGCAGATAACTTGCTAGGATCGGCAGGGAAAAAGCAGTCAAGTGGCGATTTGGACATTGCAGTTGATTTGAATACCATTACCAAAGATCAATTGACAAGCCGATTGCTTGCAGTGTCTGATGCAGCGTCTATCAAACGCAGCGGTATTAGTGTACACTTTAGAACACCTATCAATGGCAATGCAGCAAACGGCTATGTGCAAGTTGATTTTATGTTTGTCGACAACATACCATTGGCAAAGTTTGGACTTTACTCGGCAGGCGATGCTAGCAAGTTCACAGGCACTGCAAGAAACATTCTTATGTGCAGCTTGGCCAAAGCAATATCAAGTGAATTGCGATACAGTTGGCAAAAAGGTATTGTAAACACCACAACCAATGCAGTAGTTACGAACGACCCAGATAGTATTACCAAGGTATTGTTAGGAGCCAGTTATACTTTTGAAAATATGACTAGTGTTGAAACTATACTCAATGCTATTAAACATGATAGATTCAGAATTGCCGCACTAAAAGCATTGTGTGTACGACTGCGAGATACAGCCGATAAAAAGACGGCTGTTATTTCTAACAACATAAGTGAAGCTGACAACATCGAATTAATGTTGCAACAGGTATTCTCAGAAGTTGAACTTTTTTGAGCCATCGACTGACGGCTCAGTGTATTGTAGTTGCAATGCAGTTTCTACATCGTCCTTACTAACATGAGAAAATACCCAAGTGTCTACTTGTGCTTTAGTTAACTTGGAAAAATCTTTAAACGTGGCGGGATTAGGTGCAGGAACATCAACAGATCCGCTCATTTTATATGAAGATCCATCACGGGCCGTGCCTATGCAATACCAGTTAACACTTCTAACAACGTTTTGTAGTTGCGCATCACTGTACACATTTGCAGGTCCTATTATCCATTCGTAAATCATGCTTGTTCTCCTGTGTGATATTTATTGTTTAGTCAAACAAAAACCCCGGAATTTCTCCCGGGGCCGTTTGTAGCGACTCTAACAGTATTAGAGGAACTTAAGGTGTGCAGTATTGATAGAAATACCAGCGAGGTAGTCAGCTGCGTTACCCAAGCTGCTTGCAGTGTTGCTAAGCTCTAGGTAGCCATAACGTGACATGAA
>JAUKPQ010051011.1:0-28517 GCA_032273045.1 Chloridella minuta | reverse complement strand
TAAATGGGCGTAAATATTAAGGGCGGAAACAGTTCAGCAGGCTTGGCAAACGTTACTGGCACATACGAACTTCAAGTGGTAACACCACAAACTGAAGCCAACGCAGGCTTTGTTCAGTTAAGCACAGAAGCTGATGCTGGTGATGTTACAGGTACTCGTACTGTTATTCCACTAGAAGCATCAGACGATTACCGTCTTCGTGTAGGCTTGGATCAAACCTTATTAAACACAGGCTTTGAAGGCACAACACTACGAACCGATTTGTTCGTCCAGAGCGTTGGTTCGTCCTTTGCTCTTGCTCAGGCTTCAGGATATCTCTCTTTAAACAGCACTAACTTAACAACCAGCGGTGGTTATGCAATCCTCACATCTCGTAGAACCGTACCTTTATTCGGAACATACCCCACTTATGTTGACATTTGGGCTCGTGAAGCCAACTTTAACGCAACCAACACTATAAGCGAATGGGGTATTGGTTTTGTTGCAACAACTGCTGCTCCAACAGACGGAATTTTCTTCCGTCGTAATACGGCTGGTGTGTTAAAAGCAGTAGTAAACTACGCCGGTACAGAAACAGAAGAAACAATAGACACAACTAACGTACCACCTCGCTCAGGAGTAGGCACATACGATACATCAGAATGCAACCACTTCCTGATTGCAATTCACAATGATATTGCAAATTTCTGGATCAACGATATTCTTGTATCTTCTATCGCATGCCCAGACGCAAATCCCTTACCAACACAAGCGTCTGCACAACCTATATTTGCTCGTGTTTTATGTAGCGGTACAGCCTCTGCTGGTCGTCGTTTTGAAATAGGTTTCATAAATGCTTCTGTTGGTGATCAGCACAACAACAAACCGTGGGGACACGCTATGTGTGGTCTTGGTGGTGGTGCGTATCACACACAACAAGGATCAGCAACCGCACAGACCGGACAATGGGCAAACTCTGCTGCTCCTACAGCAATTTCTTCTCCATCAAACACCGCAGTTGGTGGTGCTAATCAAGGACACACCACACTTGGTGGAATTTTTATCTATAATGCAACTGTATCATCAGAAAACGATTACTTATTATTCGCATACACAAATCCAGCCGGTACAAACATTCTTCCAGGCAAGACTCTTTACGTTACCGGTATTCGTGTCGGTGAAACATTTGTTACAGGTGCTGCTGTTGCTACGACCGCTACCATTCTTCAGTACGCTGTTGGTGTTGGTGGAAGTGCAGCATCTCTTGCTACCACCGATAGCACTACAGGTATAAAACCAAAGGTTATTGCACTGGGTGGCCAATCATTTGCTATTGGAGCAGCAATCGGAGCAAAAGAACCGGGATTTCAGGTAGATTTTAGCTCCGCACCTCTTGTTGTTCCTGCAGGTATGTTCCTTGCTCTTTCAGTAAGAGTTCCTCTTGGTACTGCGACTGCAAGCAATGCTTTCCGTGGCACCATAACAGTTATAGGATATTTTGAGTAATGGCTCTACTTAAACAAATATCAACAGATCACGGAGTATATGCTTCGTATTGGAAAATAACTGGTGTTGTTTTTAATCTGGACGGTAGTTGTACAATTTCTGTGACCGGATTTTACACTCAGGATACACGAAACGCTAATAATCATCATTTACGAACACTGCAATATTTTGTATCAGACACAGATATGGAAACTGTTTTTCAAACAGGATTTAATTTGCATGATGCGTACGAATACTTAAAAACTACTCCAGAATTTTCTTTTGCTTCTGAAGACGTTTAATACTTGACTTTGTGGTTTTTTAGTGTATATTATGGTGATGCTAAAAGTCTATAAACTTTACCCAGACGTACACATTCCAAAACACGCAACAGTTCAAGCTGCGTGTTTTGATGTTCGTGCGTATCTAGGCCAACCACTATACGAAGTCAAGGGATTCTGTGCCAACAATAAAGAGTGCAAGTCACCCATTCTGGAAACTACTGAAGGGTCTCGGTACATCAAGATTGATCCCGGCCAGAGACTACTGATTCCTACCGGAATTATTTTTGATATTCCAGAAGGGTATTCGGTACGTATCCACGCTCGTTCCGGTCTTGCTCTCAAGCAAGGCATGGTTATGGCAAACTCTCAAGGCATTATTGATTCAGACTATGTGGAAGAATCCAAGATAATGTTATTGAATATTTCTACCGAACCAGTCTACATATATCACGGTGATCGTGTTGCACAAGCGGAACTTGTACGATGCGAACAATACAATATTATGGAAACAACCGAACGGCCAACACAAAAGACGGATCGTAATGGCGGTTTTGGTTCCACAGGAGTTACACAATGACGCGAGATGACCTTATTCGTAATCACGAAATGTTATGCAACATGGCTCGTGAACTGATGAAGAAGAAGAACGCAGACTACGCAGGCCGAAACGGTGTAGAGCCGTTTGCCAACTTTACTCGGGTTCAGTCTATGGGTATTTGCCCAACCGAAGTAGGGTTTCTGGTTCGTATAACCGACAAGATGAGTAGGCTGTCTTCGTTTATGGAATCAGGTAAGTTAGAGGTTGCCAACGAGTCTTTTGAGGATACAATAGTAGATGTAATCAACTACATGGTACTACTGCACTCCTACCTAAAAGATAAGAAGAATGTCTAAATTTTATACTGCGGTTCACACGGTTGGAAACACGGTTGTTGAGATTGGATACGAGAACGGTAAGCGGGTTGTCAACAAGACTCAGTTTCAACCAACACTGTTTGTTCCTTCTCTAAAGAAGGGAGCCAGATGGCACAGTCTGGAAGGCGTTCCACTGGAAGCGTTTCAGCCGGGAGATATTGGTGATTGTCGTGAAGCAATTGATCGGTACTCGTCGGTCGCTAATTTTAAGATCTACGGCAATACAGACTGGACTGCTCAGTATATTGGAGATCAGTATCCGGGAGAAGTTCCGTACGTTTACAAGGATCTTCGTGTAGGATTCATAGACATTGAAACCGAATCAGAGAACGGGTTCCCATCTCTAGAAGATCCCAACGAGCGAATCAATGCCATCACGGTGGAGAACGACGGCAAGCGAGTTTCATTTGCTCTACACCAGTTTGATCTGCCGGGTGTGGAATGCCACGTGTTTGGTGATGAACGCAGCATGTTGCGTGCTTTTCTTGAGTACTGGGAAACACATTATCCAGACATCATTACCGGATGGAACATCAGGTTCTTCGATATTCCGTACATCTATAAGCGAGTGGTGAAACTGTTTGACGAGAAGACTGCCAAGCGGTTATCTCCCATCCGAAAGATTCAAGAAAAGATTGTAAATCGTAAAGGCAAGGATCACACAGTATTTGATCTGCTGGGTGTTGCCACGCTAGACTACTACGAACTGTACATCAAGTTTACGTACACTAATCGTGAGTCGTACAGCCTGAACCATATTGCCAATGTAGAGTTGGGCGAAGAAAAGCTGGACTATTCTGAACACGACAACATCAAAGACTTTTACACCAAAGACTTTCAAAAGTTTATGGAGTATAACTCACACGACGTTACGCTGGTTCAAAAACTAGACAAGAAGTTGAAACTGCTGGAACTGGTGGTGGCTCTAGCGTACAATGCTAAAGTTAATTTCACAGACACGTTCTCTCAAGTAAAGACTTGGGATTGTATCATTTACCATCATCTGGCCAGCAAGTTTATTGCGGTTCCATTGAAGCCGGAAGTGGAAGAGAAGAGTGAACAGTTCCAAGGCGCGTATGTGAAAGACCCGCAAGTGGGTATGCACAACTGGATTGTGTCTTTCGACTTGGACTCACTGTACCCGCATCTTATCATGCAGTACAATATTTCTCCGGAAATGAAAGATCCACTTGGCAAGCGAAACACACTGGATCCAGACCATGTGCTGAATCCACACTCTGAAACCGCACAAACACAATTTCTTCGTGTTCAAGACCACCAACAAACTGCGGCAGAAAGAAATCTTGCGATTGCAGCAAACGGTGTGTACTTCAAGCGAGACAAGCAAGGATTCCTGCCTGAACTAATGGAAACCATGTATGAAGAACGCAAGATGTACAAGGAAAAGATGTTGGAAGCCAAGCGAGCCCTCAAGGCTCTAGACGCATCAGCATCTGCCGCCAAGCGAGAAGAGTTAGAGTATCAGATCTCTAAGTACCACAACTTCCAACTTGTGCGAAAGATTCAGTTGAATTCCGCATTCGGCGCGGTAGGAAATCAGTACTTCCGGTATTACGATATTGATTGTGCAGAAGCTATTACAGTTTCCGGAAAGCTGTCTATTCGTTGGATTGAACAAGAGTTAAATAAATTTTTGAATCGGATGGCGGGAACCACAGATGTAGACTTTGTTGTGGCATCTGATACAGATTCGGTTTATCTGTGCATGGACAAAGTGGTTCAACGAATCTTTGCAGGTAAGAGTATCCCAGATGCAAAGATCACAGAAACGCTCGAAAAACTTTGCAAAGATAAGATTGAGCCGTTTATCCAACAACGCTACGAGGAATTGGCAAAAACCATGAACGCATACGCTCAAAAGATGCACATGAAGCGTGAGAGTATTTGTAGTAAAGGCATCTGGACTGCAAAGAAACGGTACATGCTTAACGTGATGATGGGCGAAGAAGGCGTGCTACTGAAAGAACCAGAACTCAAGATCATGGGTATTGAAACAGCCCGATCCAGCACACCACAGATTGTGCGTAAGGCACTCAAGACCGCTATTAGTTTGATTATGAATCAAGGCGAGAAAGCGGTTCAAGATTTTGTGGAACAGTTTAAAGATCAGTTTGATCAAGCGGGAATTGACGATATCGCATTCCCACGATCTGTTTCTGGAATGGACAAGTACTCTTGCAAGACTGGCGTGTACAAGAAGTCTACTCCGATTGCGGTAAAGGGATCTCTGCTGTTCAATCACTTCTTGTATGAGAACGGATTGGAAAAGAAGTACCGTCCTATCGGTGAAGCAGAAAAGATTAAATTTGTTTATTTGAAGGAACCAAATCCACTTTCGTTCGTAAGTGGAAACGAGCACGTTATTTCTTTCGGAAACCAAATTCCCAAAGAACTTCACCTAGATAAGTACGTGGATCGTGACCTACAATTTGAAAAATCTTTTGAAGATCCCTTGAAAACCATTTTAGATGTGCTACAATGGAGCATAAGAAAGACCCCATCGTTAGAGGATTTCTTTGTGTAAGGACGCACATATGGATCTTGGAATAATTATATTTTTGGCGGCGATAGTAGTGATTTGTGATAGACTAGACAAAAAATGGAGCAAAGACGAGTGATTTTGGGCGTTAAAGCGGTGTTTAAAAAACAATAAATACTCGTATACCATTTATAAAGGACAATTATCATGTTTAGACCATTCGGAAACCTAGTAAGATTACCAGACGGCAGAACTCTACGAAAACAATCAAACGGAAGTTGGATTGACGTTAATAGTGGTGTGCAGATGAACGATGCCATGGTTGGTAATCTAATGTACTCTTCTGCGTTTTACGGAATACCGGATGGTGGTCATGGAAAAAACACACCACGATTTGTTATTGGTGTAGCCGGTTCTTTTGCTATTACTAATTGGCTAAATGATGCTAAAAATGGAACAGACTCTATAGATTTTGGATGGATTAGTGACAGTAATACTGCACGGTGTAATGTTGCATCCTGTCCAGCAGGAGATCCTAGAGGTGTGGTGGATCATTGGATAACTGCAGGAATTTCTTTAGGAATTAAAGTTTATGGAACTCCAATTTACTTTGCAAATAAAGGAGCACCTGCAGGATATAAAAGTTACGGTTATCAAACAAATCCGGCCTCAAATAGAGGTTGGACTTCAGGATTTACATACGGTCCTCCACACTTAACCAACCAATATTCTGCTGGTGGAGGAGCATTTTCTCCTAATTTTGATGATACGGTAAATGGTGGTTTTGCTGCAAATTTTTTCGCAAGAGACGGTTACGCTTGGTTACCAGCAGGAGTAACTGGATTTGCATCTGATGGTGCTGCACAAAATCTTATTGGGTTTACTGGTCCTTTCCGAGATTACGGATATACTCCACCTTTAACATTGCGATTCTTGGCAGGCACTACAGGTAATACTGGTGGTGTACTACCATTGTATTATTATGATGAAACTGGTGGTAGATGGGACATGCAAAAAATGCCTGTAACATTTACTGGTGGATTTACTGGTCATAATGTAGGCTTAACCGGATCTTTTAGTACTAATATTGGTATTACAAATGGTATTTTTATTAGCTTTTTAGGACAAAATGCTCCAGGTTTCTGGGCCACTGGACCAGTTGCTGTGGCTATGCATAGTGTATTTTCTAAAAATGTTAAAGGAATAGCTAGTAGTATTTTCTTTGGTATATCTGGTATTACACTTGGAGGGTTATACGCCAATCTAACTTTAGCCGGATCTTCTGGAGGAAATCGTACTATAATTAATATGTTAACAGAATACCACACCCGGCAAAAAGTTGCAGGAGGTTCTGGTCGTGTGTGTATTAATATTCTAGGTGGAGTCAATCTAGATAATGGTGCTACCACCGGAGAAAAAATACAAAATTCAGAAACAAATACCAGAAATATAGTTAATTATATAACGCAAGAATGGAATAATGCTGGTCTTCCTTCAGATAAACTCACATTCCTGGTGATGAATACCTGGACTGCAGAAGTTGGGAGCACATGGTCAACTATGTTACCAACTTTAGTTTCGAATCAAAAATCATATTTTAATGATAGAAGTAGAAATGTTACATACGTAGACATGTTAACTTTTTCTGGAACTTATGCTGGTCTGACTGCGGGTAATTACTATGATAAAACCAGTCCAAATCCAGGAACGGCACATTTAAGTAACGGATTAACTGGTGGATATCATTATATTTCTTATAATATAATGAATGCACTATTAAAACAAAGAAATACTAACAAATAAACAAAGGAATATTATGAGTGGATTTTTAAATGATTTAATTAAAGAGTCGGGTAATCAGTATGCAGGTATGATTGAAGACGGTATTGAAGGCAGCGATGTGCGTGGCTTTATTGATACGGGCTCGTATGCGTTCAATGCGCTTGTGTCGGGTTCCATGTACGGTGGAATTGCTGACAACAAGATTATTGCACTGGCTGGCGAGTCTGCTACGGGCAAGACGTACTTCTCACTTGGCATGGTTCGCAAATTTCTGGATGATCGTAAGGACGGCATGGTGCTGTACTTTGATTCAGAACAAGCCGTAACCTCCGACATGTTTATTGATCGCGGTGTTGATCCTAAGCGTGTGGCAGTATTTCCGGTTGCTACCATTGAAGAGTTCCGTAATCAGTTAATCAAGATTGTGGACAAGTATCTGGAACAAGAATCAGACAAGCGTAAGCCGCTGATGGTTGTGCTGGACTCGCTGGGTATGTTGAGCACCAGCAAGGAAATCAATGATACGGCTGAAGGCAAGGAAGTGCGTGACATGACTCGTTCTCAAGTCATCAAAAGTACTTTCCGTGTGCTTACCCTAAAGCTTGGCAAGGCTGGTATTCCGCTAGTGATGACTAATCACACCTACGACGTTATTGGTTCGTATGTTCCAACCAAGGAAATGGGCGGTGGCTCTGGTTTGAAGTATGCAGCCTCTACCATTGTGTACCTATCCAAAAAGAAGGATAAGGATGCAGACGGTCAAGTGGTTGGTAACATTATTCACTGTAAGTTGTACAAGAGCCGTCTCACCAAGGAAAATCAAATGGTGGACGTTCGACTAAATTACGATACCGGTCTAAATCGTTACTACGGACTTCTTGACTTGGCTCTAAAGTATGATATATTTAAGAAGGTGTCTACTCGTATCGAACTTCCTGGTGGTGAGAAGGCATTCGAGAAGAACATCAACGAAGAACCAGAAAAGTTCTTCACTGAAGATGTCATGAAGCGTTTAGAAGAAGCAGTAGCCAAGGAATTTAAGTACGGACAATGAAAGAATTTGAATTAGTGCTTCTGGAAGCTCTTCTCTTTCGAGAAGACTTCTACAAGAAAGTTATTCCATTTATTAAGACGGAGTACTTCCACCGGAAGCCCGTTCAAATGGTGTATACTTGCATTCACGATTTTGTGATGCGGTATAATGCGTGTCCGTCCAAGGATGCCATGAGTATCTGTCTTGAGAAGCATAAGGGTGTTAGTCAGACCGAGTACGATCAGTGCATTGAAATGTTGAATGACTTCAATAAGAAGTCAGCAGAGGAACACAACCTTGATTGGCTGGTTACAGAAACTGAAAACTTCTGCAAAGAGAAGGCTCTCTACAATGGCATCATGGAATCTATCCAGATCATGGATGGAAAGTCCAAAGACAAAATCCGAACTGCTATTCCTAGTATTTTGTCTGACGCTCTTGCAGTTAGTTTTGATACTAATATCGGTCACGATTACCTAGAAGATTCAGAAGCACGATACGAGTTTTACCACAAGACGGAGAAGCGTATTCCGTTTGATCTAGACTTCTTTAATACCATTACAAACGGTGGTACGCCCACCAAAACCCTAAATATTGTAATGGCAGGTACTGGAGTCGGTAAGTCTCTATTCCTTTGTCATCATGCAGCTAACTGCCTGAATCAAGGCATGAATGTTCTGTATATCACCTGTGAAATGGCGGAAGAACGAATCGCAGAGCGTATTGATGCAAATCTGTTGGATATCACTTTGGATTCTCTGCGTGAACTTCCCAAAGAAACATACGACAAGAAGATTGCCAATCTGAAGCAAAACGCCAAGGGTAAACTGATCATCAAGGAGTATCCAACAGCCACGGCAAATGTAAATCATTTCCGTGTACTACTGGATGAACTTAATCTGAAGAAGAAGTTTAAGCCTGACATGATTGTGATTGATTATCTGAACATTTGTGCGTCTTCCAGAATGAAGCCGGGAGCAAATGTAAACTCTTACACCTTCATCAAGGCGATTGCGGAAGAACTTCGTGGCCTTGCCACTGAGCGTGGTGTTCCAATCTGGTCTGCCACACAGGTTAATCGTACCGGATTTGCCAGCACGGATATTGGTTTGGAAGACACATCAGAATCGTTTGGTCTGCCTGCAACCGCCGACTTTATGTTTGCTTTGATCTCCACAGAGAAACTGGACGAGATGAATCAGATCATGGTGAAGCAGTTGAAGAACCGATACAACGATACTGCAATCAATCGTAAGTTTATTGTTGGTATCAATCGTGCCAAGATGAAACTGTTTGATGTGGAACAACCACAACTTGCAGACGCAAACCAAGAACAAGAAAACGAAGAACAAGAAGAAGTAAAGTTTACCAACAAGTTTGGTAAGAAGGATTTCTCAAGGTATCGCTCATGACAATTTTTATTGACAAGAAATTTATTAATCTGATGTCTGGCCAACTAGAGCGATTCAGTTGGAAGAAAGACAATCTTGCCAACTGCCGTTGTCCTCTTTGCGGAGATTCTGCAAAGAATAAAACAAAAACTCGTGGTTTCTTCTTCGAGAAGAAAGGTGAATTCTTTTTTAAGTGCCATAACTGTAGTGTTGGATTAAACTTATACAACTTTATGAGTCAAGTTTCTCCAAGCCTATGTAAAGAGTACAGTCTAGAAAAGTTCAAGGAAAAGAATCTCTCTAACCCACCCAAAAAGGAAAAGAAGGATATGTTATTCTCCAATAAACCCAAGAAGAAGTACAATATTGAGCTTCCAATGGTTGCAGAACTTCCTCCTAATCATGCGTGTCGTCAATTTGTAGAGTTACGTCAAATCCCCAAGGCAATGTGGAAGCATTTATATTATGCGGAAAACTTTGCTGACTGGGCCAAGCGAATCAATCCAGAAACGGCAGAAGCACTAGATGCTGAAGGCCGTTTGGTAATTCCAATTTTGGACCACAAGGGTCATCTGGTTGGAGCACAAGGTCGCATCATCAAGGTGTCCACAGACCGTAACGCTCGCAAGTCGGTTCGTTACATCACCATCAAGCCGAAAGAAGAAGAGCACAAGTCTTGGTATGGCCTGGATCGTGTGAACGCACTAGGTACCATATATGTGGTGGAAGGTCCACTGGATTCTCTTTTCATTCCTAACTGTGTTGCAACTGTAGGAATGAGTGATGCGTTTAATATTCCAAATTATATTAAAGACCGTCCCATGATTTTTGTGATGGATAACGAACCACGAAACGTGCAAGTTATTCACACCATGGAACGCTTAGTGAAAGAAAACAAAAAAGTTTGTGTGTGGCCAGAAAGTATGAAGTACAAGGATATTAATGATATGATCATGGGTGGTATGGACGCCAAGGAAATCCTAAATATCATTAACAGTAACTCTGCGTCAGGTCTAGAAGCACAAATAAGGATCAATAAATGGAAGAAGATGTAAACAAGCCAGAAGACGAAGGGGAAGAGTTTGAAGAAATTGAAATGGATACAAACAATCCAATTATAGTTTTTTGTTTTATGTTTATGGAATACGTGAAAGAGATTGATCCAGACATGTATAAGAAGGCACATAAGTACGCCCAAGATCATACAGATTTGGATATAACAGATTTTGAAATTGATTTTGACGAACTGGTTGAAGACAAGAATATTGATGAAGATGAGATTGAAGAAGATTTAGATTTTGATGATGATAACTATGAATCAAACAATTAAAGTACTGGACAAAGGACATGTTGAATATATCGAACATATGGGCTCAGATCTTATGGTGGCAAATGCTGCTAGGGTCTCATTCGCTAAAACCAGTGAGTGGGAAACAGCAGAGAATGGTACACGTCAGTTATCACAGAGAGACCAAAAACTCATCAAGTATTTGGCCGAGCACAACCACTGGACGCCATTCGCGCACCCGCAGATTACACTCCGAATCAAAGCTCCAATTTTCGTAAGAACCCAACTTTTTAAACATAAAGTGGGATTCACGGAAAACGAAGTTTCTCGTCGGTACGTAACGGCAGAACCAGAATTTTACACTCCTGACTGGCGTTCTGCTCCCACAGACGGAGCCAAGCAAGGAAGTTCAGATTTTATGTACGATCCAGTTGTCGAGGACCTGGATAGGGTGTATAATAGGATTGCTTTGGAGTCTGTGGAAATATACAAAACATTATTAAAAGAAGGGGTTGCCCCTGAGCAAGCCCGAGCTTTATTGCCACAAGGTACCTATACCGAGTGGTGGTGGACCGGATCGCTCTCAGCGTACGCTCGTGTCTTTAAACAACGAATAGACACCCATGCTCAATGGGAATGTCAGGAATTCGCCAAAGCAATAGGTAATATTATAGAACCACTTTTTCCACATTCTTGGAAAGTTTTAACAAATAAATAACAAAAATTTATATATAAAGTATAAACATTTGTTAGGAGTCAAACATGTCTTTACTTTATAAAGGAAAAAGTTGGTTAAATAAAAAAATAGGTCATTATACTGTAATAGGAGAAGGAATTCCGCAAAAATATAAAAGTCAATCGAGCAAAACAGAAACATGGAAAGTCAAATGTGATTGTGGAACAATAAAAGACATAAGTAAATGGCATATTGTTTATGGTAATGTTTCTGGGTGTGAACATTGTATAAAAGATAGAATTTGTTTTGATACTTGTAAAAATTGGAATTCAGAAGCAAAAAATGTAACAGGTATGTATTTTGGTAAAATAAAAGCAGCAGCAAATAAAAGAAAAATACCATTTAATATTACCAGAGAAGAAATGGATGAAATTTTTCAAAAACAAAACAAAAAATGCATTTATACTAATATGGAATTATATTTTGAATCGCACGGCAAAAAAGGAAATGCTTCACTGGATAGAATAAATAGTTTACTTGGTTATACAAAGGAAAACGTACAATGGGTTCATAAAAAAGTAAACATTATTAAATGGGATTTGGAACACAAGGATTTTATAAACTTTTGCAAATTAGTAACGGAGAACTACAACAATGGCAGATAATAACAGTAAATTTAAAATGAGTACTTATAGTGAATTTATCCATCTTTCAAGATATTCGCGTTGGCTAGAAACCGAAGGTCGTCGTGAGACGTGGGAAGAAACGGTGAACCGTTACTTTGATTACTTTGATAAGCATCTTAAGAATAACACCAAGTGTAAGCTTGACAAGGAAACTCGTGAAGAACTTCGTCAAGCAGTTTTGAATCAAGAAATCATGCCTTCCATGCGTTCACTAATGACTGCAGGCGAGGCTCTGGATCGTGACAACACTGCTGGTTATAACTGCTCGTATGTTGCTGTTAATCGTGTTCGTGCTTTCGATGAAATTCTTTATATTCTGATGTGTGGAACCGGAGTAGGATTCTCCGTGGAGAGACAATATGTGGACAAACTTCCTACAGTCGCTGAACAGTTTACTGACTCAGACACGACGATCATTGTACAAGACAGCAAGGCTGGTTGGGCTAAAGCTTACAAGGAACTTATCTCCCTACTCATTGGTGGTCAAATTCCAAGATGGGACTTATCTAAAGTACGCCCTGCTGGTGCCCGACTCAAAACTTTTGGAGGTCGTGCGTCTGGCCCAAAGCCACTGGATGATCTGTTTAGGTTCACAGTGGATACATTTAGAAGAAGTGCTGGACGGAAGCTCACCTCCATCGAATGCCACGATCTCGTCTGCAAGGTTGCGGAAATTGTGGTGGTCGGAGGAGTCCGTCGATCGGCTCTTATCAGCCTTTCAAATCTTACCGATGAACGGATGCGTGATGCTAAGACTGGAGCATGGTGGGAAGCTAATCCTCAAAGAGCACTTGCGAATAATAGTGTAGTGTACAAGGAGAAGCCAGAGATTGGCACGTTCATGGAAGAATGGGTATCACTGTATAAGAGCAAGAGTGGTGAGCGTGGTATCTTTAATCGTGACGCTTGCCAAAAGACGGTAGCCAAACTGGGTGATCGTCGTGACGCAACCTACGAGTTCGGTACCAATCCGTGCTCAGAAATTATTTTGCGAGATCGTCAGTTCTGCAATCTCACAGAAGTGATTGTTCGTGATACTGACACCATGGAGTCACTGCAACGCAAGGTTCGTCTGGCGTCTATTCTAGGCACATGGCAAGCCTCATTAACCAACTTCCCTTACTTATCCAGCGAGTGGAAGAAGAACTGCGAAGAAGAGGCTCTGCTTGGTGTATCACTCACCGGTATCTTGGACAACAAGATGATGCGTGATACACACGGTCTGAAGGCTAATCTTGCCAACCTGAAGGAGACAGCCGTTAAGACTAACGCAGAATGGGCCAAGAAATTAGGCATTAATGCGGCTGCTGCTATTACTTGCATCAAGCCAAGCGGTACTGTTTCTCAACTTACTGATGCTGCATCCGGTATCCACGCTCGCCACAACGAGTACTACATCCGCACTGTTCGTGCAGATCGTAAGGATCCTCTTTGCCAGATGATGATTGAGAAGGGCTTTACTCACGAGCCGTGTGTGATGAAGCCCGAGAACGTTATGGTTTTCTCGTTCCCAATGAAGGCGGTAGGTTCAGTTACTCGTAACGACATGACTGCTATCGAGCATCTAGAGTTATGGCTGACTTACCAACGTTACTGGTGTGAACACAAGCCGTCAATCACTGTGACTGTGAAGGAACACGAGTGGATGGAAGTGGGTGCATGGGTGTACAAGCACTTTGATGAGATTAGTGGTATTTCGTTCTTACCACACTCAGACCACTCGTATCGTCAAGCTCCATACCAAGACTGCACCAAGGAGCAGTACGAAGAACTATTGGCTGCAACTCCAAAGGATGTGGATTGGAGTGAACTTAAGAAGTGGGAAAAGATGGATTCCACTATTGGAACACAAACCTTCGCTTGTAGCGGAGACAAGTGTGAACTGGTTGATTTAACTAATAATTGAAAGGATACATTATGAATACTGATAATCTAGTTTTATTAAATTTTATTTTCACTATCGTTCTGGCTTTTGTTGCTTACCGTCAAAATATTGTTGGTAAGTTTGAACGCGAGCGAGAGACTGAGCAGATGCATCAAGAGATCCGTAATAACATGGATTATATTAACGGCAAGATAAATGAAGTAGAAGATCGCCACGATCGTGATCTGCTAGAAATCTACCGAGATCTGGACAATACGATGGAGGCTCTTCCCAAAAAGAAGACCACCGGACTAAACTCACGCATTCCTCTATGAGATAAACTGAGTGTAAACAAAAACCCCGGCTTTCAGGCCGGGGTTTTTTATTATTTGTTTCCGTATTCAGAAATCTTTGCAGACGCTTGATGCACCTCATGTCCTTCCGGATATTTGGCTAATAATGCTCTGTGAGCACTCGAACTTGGACTCATTATATGAGCTTTTCCAAATTCTCCAGTTTCAGACATTCTTTTAAATTCTGGATGTTCCATTGCAGCACTGTATAATGTCGTAACTGCTTGTTTAATGTCCTCTCCAGATAGTTCTCTTTTACCTACATTTCTTTCTTTCTTAGGATTACGGGTAGATCCTTTAGTAGTGGAATCACCTCTCCACATGCCACTTTGAAGACTTGCTAAAGCTTTTCGTGCATTTCTGCCACCTCTAGGATCAAAACCGTATGCTGCTTGATTGACTTGAGGGCCTGATGGTTCTCTAGTTTCTTCAAACAGATTTGCTAGACGATGGTAGTAATAACTTTCAGGCACTGGTTGTGGTCCAGTTTGTTTATTTTTAGGATTGCGTGGGCTGTTTTCCCATCTTTCTTGGTTTGCGTCTCGTTCTGCTTGTCGTTGTGCTTGTAGATTTTCAAATGCACCTGCACTCCATTTTCCAGTATCGGGATTAAATCCTTGACTTCGTGCAATATTTGCTCGTTGAGCTTTAGCTGCTTCTTCTTTAGCTGCTCTTTCTTTGCCAACCTGAACAGCCCGTTGTAATTGTTCAGGAGTGGCATTAGCTGAATCAATTCCCTTATAACTCAAATAACTATGAGCTTGTCTGATGGTTTCGTCTGAATTTTCCCAAGTGACTGGTTTGCCACCCATGGTTTGACTTAATTTAGAGTAACCAGAAGATAAATTATCAAGTCTGGCAGTATCGTCTTGTTTGCGTTGTGCCGCTTCTTGGGCTCTGCGATTTGCTTCTAATTCTCTTGCAGCAACATCCGCTCTTTGGTATGGAGTTGCATTAGGTCCTAAATTACGATCTCGTGCAGCAACACGAGCAGCTTGAGCACCCGGGCTAAAATCAGTGATAGGCTCACTACTCATACCACCAGTTACTGGTTCATTTATCAAACGATCTTTCATACCAGCTGGAAGAGTTTCGTTTTCTGGTCTGCCTGCATTTCGGTTGATCATTCGTTGCATTGCGGAAGCTTCAGGGCTTGCTTCGTCTGCAGCTTTCTTGCTGGCAGCAGCTTGTGCTTGAAGTTGTGCTACTTTTTGATCAGCGGTTTGATTAACATTTGCTAATCTTTGATTTTGAGCATCGATGGTTGTTTGTAATCTTTGTTTCTCGTCATTCACTCCCTTTTGTAGTGCAACAGCACGATCCATTGGTTGTTCTGGTAGACCAGGAACAGCTGTTGGAGTGTTTACTATACCTTGGATAGTTTTCATTACATTATCAACTGCACTTTGAGTTGCAGCACTCATTGTTTGCTTGGAAGAACCAGGAGCAATTGGAGTTCTGGTTGATGGAGTGCCGGTTGGCAGCGGAGCATCCACTGATGGATATAATGCGGTGTTAATCATTCCTTGAATACGTTGACCAGTTTTAAAGGAATTTACAGCAGTATCCATTGGTTGTTCTGCTGGTACAATACCTTGTGGATTCAAAGCAGTATTAATCATGTTTTGAACTCTGGAAGATCCAGGTTTTGGAATTTGTACAGTGTTCCCTAATCGTAGATTTACATTAGGACTCTGTGGTGCCAGAACTACTGCCTCGGTTACTGGTGGAAGTTGAATAGTATCTTTTAATTGTGGTGTTGGTTTATTACGAGGATCTAATAAACGACGCTTCTCAAATTCGGGATCTAATACAGCAGCAGCCTGTCGTGCTTCTATTTCTTGTCCTTGTTTTTCTGTTTTTAATTCTTTCATTCTATCACTCACTGCAGTGACAGCAGGTTCTGTAACAGTTTTTAATACATCAGTAACACCAGTTTCATCAGATACTCGTGCAATACCTTGTCCTACACCCTTAATAGTACCAACAACTACACCTGCAGCTTTATTTAATCCGGTTGCAACAGCAGGTGCTACTGAAGTGGCAACTCCTTCTTTTGCTTTTTCGTAATCACTTCTGGTGTCTTTGCCTTCTTGTAATTGCTTGTTTACTTGTGTAGTTCTGGCAAAAATATCACGAATAAGATTGGTTTCATTGTTAGTAGGGAGGTTGTGCATGTATTATCCTTTTTTCTAATATTATTTAGGTTTTTTCCATTTCAGGATATACATAATTATGACATGAAAAAGGCCACTGCAATCTTTACCGCAGTGCTTCTAGCCCTCCTAAACGGATGCCAGAAAGACGCCAGTGTCTCCAAATCATCCTCCCCCACTGCAATCATTCAAATACCACAGGGTATTAGTAAGCCAGATCCATTCCCCGGATTCGAGGTCGTAAATCACAATACCAAAGATACGTTTGGTTGCGTGGGGCACGTACACAACCAGAAAGGCCAGTTCATAGGAAGTGGCGTTCTGATTGCCCCTGCAGTGGTTCTCACTGCAGGGCATGTAATTGACGGCGATACCTTGCGGTACTTTATAACCAAGGATAAAGCTTATCTGATAGAAAAGACTATTATTCACCCCGGATACACCGGAAAAGACGGAGAAGTGATAGACGATATTGGAATATTAATTTTAACGGAAGGATGTGATGAACAGCCAGCACAGTTAATACACGATAAGTCTGAGCTAACCCAACGAGAAGCACTTACCACTGTGGGATTCTCTCACGAGATTAAGAAGATTAGCAAACCAGGAACCTTCTGGTATTACGGAACAGTGGAAGAAGAACCTCAGTACATGAAGTTTCTTCCAATAAACGGACACATCTGGTTTGGAGATTCGGGTGGAGCTGTTTTTGAAAACGGTGGCAGTCTGGCAGGTATTATTTCGTCTATGTGCATCATCGACAACACTATGGTTGACCAATCAGCGATCCGTGTGGATCTTTATCTGGATTGGATTAAGGAGATGATGAATCGTGAACAATGTTCAACCGAATAACTTTCATCGAGTTATGGTGTTAGCCTAAGCCATGTGTTTCTAACCCTAAATATAGTACATGTTAATTGCAGGTATAGATTATTCGTTAACAAGTCCCAGCATCTGTGTTTTTAATTCGGAAGAAGCGTTTTGCTTTAAACGATGTGCGTTTTACTTTCTTTCAGATGTAAAGAAAAATCAACGATTATTCATGAATAATATCAAGGGAGAAGCTTTCCACGACTGGAACAGCGATTTCTCTAGATACGAAAACATTTCAGATTGGGCTATGGACTATCTTACAGGCTGTGAACAGGTGGCAATCGAAGGATACGCGTTTGGTGCTAAAGGTAAAGTGTTCCATATTGCAGAAAATACTGGTGTACTAAAGTACCGTTTACATCAAACTGGCATACCGGTAGAAGTAATTCCGCCTAGTGCCATCAAGAAACAAGCGTCCGGTAAAGGTAATGCCAACAAAGAAGAGATGTATAAAGCATTTCTGAAAGAAACGTTTGTGAATCTACAGAATGTTATTAGTCCGGGCAAGAAGGATATTGGAAATCCAGTATCTGATATCGTGGACTCGTACTTTATCTGTAAAGCTCTTTACTTAAAATTAAAAGGGCTTAAATAAAAACCTCCGATTTTTAGGTCGGAGGTTTTGTTTTTATTGAATTTTTAGTTTATTTGTTTTTAGCCATTTCACGAACCTTGGCGTAAAACACTCGGGTTCCTTTTTCTTTACCGTATTGCTTTACCATATTGGCAAGCATTGATTTGTGAGATTTAGCAACAGCTTCTTCTTTAGCATTAAGTTGCTCAGTGATAGCAATTCCTTGTCTCTTTTGTTCCATAGAACGGGTAGACAGTTGTTGTTTTTCAGATTGGCTTTGTAGCCATGCGTTCATCATGTTATTTTCTTTAATTGGGGACCAATTTGTTATTGGTTTTCCTTGTGTATCTGTGGCATTGGCAGGCCAAGCAGAACGTAGTGGTCTACCTTCAGAATCGTAATATTTACTACTGTCAGTATCCAATTGATCAGAACCACGCCCTGCTTCACCACCATCGAATACACTCAAAGGATGAAGACCGTGTGCTATATCTGCTGCTTGTGCTCCAGTAGCTAATCCTAAAACAGCACCTACAGCACCTAGTGCTTTAGGTAGTTTCGAACCACCTGTTTTAATTGTATTTCTTTGTAATTTTGCTTGTTGTGCTTCTGCTGTTTTTTGAGCTGCCCTGGATAATTGAGCTGTTTTTGAATCAAAAAGTTGTCGTTCATTTGCAGCTACTCTCATTTCATCTGGTATAACTCCAGCCACAAGATCGTTTCCCCTTTTGGCAGCTGTAATTACATCATCTATAACTCCAGTAGTGCTTACTGGATTGGGCATCGGTAAAGCACCAACTCCTTTAGCTACTAGTGATTTTGCAGCCCTTTCAGCTTTGGTAAAATCTTCTCCTCCTGCTACATTTGCCAAATCTCCTAGTCTGCGTGCTAAATTAGCAGCAGATTCTGGACTGCGAGGGTATTTTCCGGTCGCCCATTTTCCAGGAATTACACGGGTGTCTATATCTCCATAGTTAACAGCTTCTTTAATTCCCAAACGCTTGCGTTGCATACTAGCTTCAGTAACTTGTTTCTTTTGGCTTTGAGAGGCAAGCCATTGGTTCATCATTCTTCGATCCATGGTGGTATTCCTTTTTCTTTATTTATGGATTTGGAGTATTCGACTCAGATTTCCCGCATTCTGGACACTCTTTAATGTACTTTCTCCAAGCCCATGCCATGAGTAAAGCAACGATTGGTAGATACCAGAGAATCCACCCCCAGCCTGTGGAAACCTTGTCTCCATTTTGGATATCGTAATCAAGTTTCTTCATGATAACATTATCTGAAGTGGTATCAGGAATAATAGCTGGTGTTGTGTTGCAAGCTGCCAAGAATAGAGTAGTTAGTAGTGTGGTAATTATTTTCATTGGATACTCCTTAAGATTTGTTGGATGCCGCAGCAGAACCAAAGTAGAAGCCTACGATACTGAGTAGAACTTGACGACTTTCAGAGGTAAACAGGTATCCGTTTACTTCCACAAAGAACTTTTTGGTGGACTCTGGTACTAAACCAAACAGTCCTTCTGGGGTCTTGGCGTCTACTTCCACAAAGGTTGGAATACCAAAGAATGGAAGAACAAACGGTGCAAGAATTGAACCAAACAGCACAGACAGCACGATAAGTTGTCTGACAAACTTACCTACGTCTAGTGGTACTCGTTCAGCTGCTGCCGTTTGGTTTTCAGTGGTCTGCTTGTTAGCAGCCATCATTTGCTGGAACATTTCCTTTTGGTCTTGTGCCTTTTGGGCCATGTAACGGAAAAGGAATCCAGCAGCCCCGCCACCAATCAACGATAATAATTCTGGTGCAATCATAACAATCCTTTCTCAATAACTGTTATCTTTATCCTTAAAATATGTATTAGGCTTCTTACGCTTAAATATAGAGTTTCTGGATGTGTGGCGTTTTTGAGCTTCCACTGGAACTGCCAGATCTTCTGGTTTCATACCAGCAACACCACCTGCCGCAACAGAATTGGCGATTGGTGCTGCTCCACCTTCTTGTTCTAATAGTCTGCAAGCCACCATTTCTCGAATTGCAGAATCGATAAACATCTGTTTGCTTCCACCCAAAAGTTCACACTCTTCGGCAAACTGATTTAAAGTTGCAATCACATCATCAGTTTCTATTGCTTCATTTATAAATTCACATAAAGTAAATGTAGTAATAATTTTAGTTAAATCTGGTTTCATGTTATTTCTTTTAACGCATTCATTATTCTGTGATCAACCGGAATTGCATCTATTTTATTTTCCGGAATTCTTTTTGGAAGAATCTGTAAGAAATGTAAAAATGTTTTTAAATATGAATGATACTTTGGTTCTATTTTGAAAAAAAGAATTCTAGCACACCCTTCCACACCAAACACATTATTTAAAATCATTATATGGTTTAATAACAGTCTTTCTTTCAAAATTTTTTTAGTTTCATACTTATTAAAGAGCCTTTTAATGTATTTAATTCTATTAAGATCTTCATAGAATTCGTTCATACCCTTACAACTTGGGTTGTCGTATACCTTAATTGCATATAAAAGAAAATTGTCTTCACTCAAAGGCTCATATAACATTTTTTACTCTGTTTCGTTTGACTGATCCATATCTCCTTGATCTGATTTATTGGAAGAACGAACAATTTCAATATCCATTTTGTATAAACCAGACTCGGCTTCACTAATCATAACAGCTAAACTTAAGTGATCACCACCCATGATGTCTTCAATACCATCAGTGGTTTCAAATTCATTGTGTGGAGTGGTTGGTGTTTTACCAAAAGTACCACCGTATCGTGTTAGTTTAAAATTCATTGGTTGACCAATAGCAAAATTAGTCTTGTTGTTGAAATCAAAATCAAGACCTGCTAGATTTAGTTTTACACGCATTAGTGATAATGCAGCACGTGGTTCTAAGTATTCACGACCAGTGAATGCTTGGATGAACGCTTTTAGTCTTTGAAGTTGTTCGTTGTGTTCGATGCGATGAACGCCAAAATCGCTGAATGCACTTCGGGTTGAATTTGGGGTTGGCCATTGACCAAGAGCTCCACCGTCCATGTAAGCGTCTTCAGTTAATTGTTGTTTTAGTTGTTTATACTTTTTCATTTAAGTCTCCGTATTATTTATCTGTTTTATTTCTCTGATTTTTTGGACTTCTTGCCCTTTTTCATTAACTCAATATAGGTTGCTAAACGATAACTGGCTTCTTCTGGGGTGTCGTCTCTTATTTTATTGCCATTTTTATCTTTAGGACCAGTTACCACTTTGGCTTTACCTTTTACTTTTTCTCGAATATTGTCACGACTTTTTGCTCTTGGGTTGCTTGCTTGAGGAGTAAGTTTGCCTTTATTGTCTTTATTTACAATATCTTCTGAAATTTGGTTAAAGAAACGATCTTTTAGTCGTTCTTGAAGAATTAAATTTACGTTTTCGTGCATTCCATGACGTGCTTTACTGGCTTCAATAGCTCTTAATTGTGCAAGAGCTTTGGTTTTGCTGGGATGTGTTCCTAGTACTTTTGTTTCTGCTTTATTCATAACAACCCAGTTATCGCCGCGTTGTTTTATTACTTCATTCAGCAATTCTGCATTTAAATCTATTTCTTCTTTCACAGTATGCCAAGAACCACCCTTTTTCTTGTAGCATTTTGATGCCCACGCGTTTGCGTATGCGCTTGGATAAACATCAAATTTGCTCTTTGCTTGGCTCTTACAATCTGACCACTTTTCTGGATCGTTTGGTTTGTTCTTTTCCAGAATAACAACTCGGGTATCTTCACACACAACCTTAGTTATTTCTGCTGGATCAATTATTTTGCTCATTTCGCCGTCTTCAAATAATGCAAAATTATTTTTAAAAATACCAAGAACACCGTAATAATTTCCATTATTAGTTTCTAACAAAGTTTTTTTGCCACGAAATGGCACAAGATCCAATTCAGTAAAATCCATACATTCTTTTGTTACTGTAGTATTTGAAACATCTTTTTTCCACACTTTAAAACTAGCTTGTTCTTTTAAAAGTTTTTTGCTAATTTTTTGTTTAATTTTATCCATTAAACTGGATTTTTTATCGTGTTCGCATCCGCAATCTTCGTTATAATTTTTCATAGACTCGTTTACCTTTTTCTTTGCTGCACCAGTTTCAACAAATATTGGTTTTTTTCCTTTAGAACCGGTACCTTTTTTTCCTCTACCAGCATCGCTTTGTGCTTCTCGTTTTCTTTTCACAAAACTACTAATTCCGTCTTTACCTAACTTTTTGGCTTTTTGCTTTGAAAGGCAGGCAGAATATGATTCGCCTTCTTCGGCATCACCACATTTGCCTACACGCTTTCCGGCACTATCGTATCTATCCCAACCAGGTTCTTTGGTTGCAGACTGTTTATGGAACCATTTTCCCAATCCAGAATCTTTATATACTTCGTTTAGTTTCATCGCTTTTGTTGACCTAGTTGAGCTGTGATTTGATTACGAATCTTGGTTAGTTCATTCACAGTAAATGTTTCATCAATTCTTTCTGCTTTCAGACCACTACACCATTGAACCATTACAAATCCGGTTGTTTGATTTTGAATCTTAACAGGAAGAACACTGAAAGCTTCCACGCTACGAGACTCTAAGTATTGTTTCAAGTAGGAGTTCTTAAGATCTACTGTGTAGTGAATTTTGGGGCTGTCTTCTAATACCAAATTAAGCAAAGGAATAAACATGGAGCAAAGAACACCTTTGATTCGGTTGGCGTCTGATTCAATTCCTTTTTCTAACGACTCGTGTGTAATACTAAATTTTCTCATGGATACACCATCCATAAAGTATTCGCCGTTATGAAATTGAATTACTTGTGCTCTGGCCGAGTCTGTTAATACTCTGAGTTCTGTTAGAACTTCGTGTATTTCACCGTGTACGGTTATGAAAGAATTATCATTATGTTCTCGGTCTTTACTGTATTTGGTCCAAGCTTTCCAAACACCAAACATTATTGCACATGCCACTGCAACATATGCCGAATAAGCTTCAAATACTTTAACAAAATCTTGGGAAAAGCTAAAATGACCGTCAATCATTGAATACCTTTACTTCTTTTTAGATTTGAGTTTTTTGTCTAATTGACTTTCGAGATAGGGAATACTTTTTATGCCAACAAATGGAGCATTAGAACCAGGAGTTGCTTGAAGAAGTTTATTTACCAATTCAGGGGTACCTTCGAATCCTGCACCATGATCTTCATTCATACTGCGATTCTTTGATTTTGATAATACTCTTAGATTGTCGTCGCTGTTATCTTTAGGATTGCCGTTCTTATGGTCTACGTCTTTACCGTCACCTTTGTGAACACGGCCTTTCTTTTCCATCTTTCGACGGGCAAGAACTCGTTTGCTGCGATTTTCTCTTTGTTCTGGTTTTGCGTGGTAATTATCGTATTCTTTACGGTAATTTCGTTTTTCTTCTAAAGAAGAAAACTCTTCCATGATAATTAAAGCGTCTAATAGATCAATTTGACCTGCCTTGATGTTCTCCACCAAGCAGTCATTGATTGAAAGGTATTCTTCTAGTAAAGCGTCTGCTCCCTTTTCTATGACATTTTGTAAATCGCCGTCTGGATTAAAGTTTACGTGTACTGGAATTTGAATTTCGTCTTCAGAACTTGTGCCTGGATTGAATATCACAGTATTGTTTACATCAGTATCGCCTGCGTAAAATTCCGAATAAACTATTGGTGTTCTGAAAGTTGCATCAGTTAGTTGTAATTCAAACAATTGAAGGAACGCTAAAGGATTTGATAATTGATCTTTAACCTTCTCGATTTGCATTACTGCACCAATATTACTCTCGGTTAAAGTCTCTGTGGTTTGTTGGAAGACGGATTGCAAGAATCCTTGGCTGGAATTTGGTGTTTGAGCAAACTTCAAACTTATATCAGTATCTTTAGATTTTGCCAGAGTGGTTGCAAATTCTGCAGTTAGCGGAATTGCTTTAGCATCAGTTCCGTCTTTCTTGGCAGTAAACATCATTTGAGCCGAACCACGCTTACCATCAAACTTATTGTTTCCTGTCAGTGCTTCTAATATGAAAGCAGTCTTGATGTCTATGCTTTGATTTATATAAGTTTCAATAAGATCAGATGCTTTACTGATTATTGTTTTTTGTGAGTTTGCAATCTGATCTCGTTTTGCTTTCTCTTTACCTAACGAAATTAACACATCATTTGTGCCTTGTACTGGTGTTGGAACTGAACGAGAAGAAAATCCTTTACGTAAATCTTCTGTGAAATCTTTCACAAACACATCAAAAGTTCCAACAATTTGTTCTGGTTGTAGACTGTTTAGTACGGAAGTAAATACTAAACCGGCTTCACCTTTATTTGTTGGTCTTAATTGCTCACCAATCTTTACAGAAATACCAACCTCTTGTCCATTTCCTTTACCAATCACTGTGGCGTTAGGAGCAGCTTCCTTCATGCCAGCTTGAGACCAAGTTTTAGAAGTCTTAACAACCGGATCTAATTTTTCAAACTTCATTGAAGCAGCAGCAGGAAATGCAGCAAAGAGTTCTTTGGTAAATCTTTGCATAGCATCACCTAATGTTCTGCTGGTGGTCATAAGTTCTTCATACTCTTTAGACGGCTTCTTGCCAGATAAAGAATTTAAAGCATCAGGAGTTGTTGCGATTAATTGATTAGTATTGTGATCCCAATCAGGATATGTGGAGTCTGGATCTGTTATTTCTTTTCCGTCTTTTGGAGCTCTTAACTCTGGTGGTTGTGTTTCTTGTGATTCCTCTTTACCTTTAGCCTTACCAGTTTTCTTTTCTTCTTTTTCTTTTTCCACTCTACCACCTAAAAGTTTGATGGAAGTTTTTGTGTTCATAAAGTTGTCTAAACGAGAATAGTAATTTAAGTCTCGCTTGGTCACATTACCTTTATCAATCTTCTTTGCTTTACCTTTTAGTATGGTGTGTGTTTGAGGATTGTAATCACTCTTTGTGATAATTTCAATTTTATTTAATTTATTGTTCTTAACAATGATAATGTTAGCAAGACCGGTTTGTTTTTCTTCGCGGCGATCTTCTCGTTTGCGATCACGTTCACGATCAGCAGGATCTACTTCTGGGCGCATTCTTTTCTTTTCTGCTTTTAGTGGAGTCTTTTTTGATTCTGCTTCAAAGAGTAGTGACGTTAAAAATTTGTCACTCAACTCTTTAATCTTTTTACTAAAAACAGATTCTCTCATTTGTATTCCTTTAGCCTTTGCTTGATATAAATCTCTGGCAAGTTCTGACTTCAAGCGTCCTTTACGGATTGCTGTCTCTCGGTCAAAATTAGCCATTTTCTTTCGATTTTCAAATTTTTGTTTTTGATATGGAATATTCATCTCCCATAAAATGGAAGACTCGGCTAAAAAGTCAGCATAATTAGATTCATTAAACCAGTTTGGTTGATTAGACATAGGCGTACTTTTATTTATGGATTTTTACGCTTTGTCTTCCGGCTGGATGCGTTCCACGGTAAATCCTTTGAAACTTTTCCGTTTACCGCTTATCACATCGTACATGGCAGAATCGTTGATTTTTCGTTCTTTGCAAAATCCGGTAAAATTATCAGTAATGTACTTGATGCCTTCTTTGTCTGTAAAGATGTAGATGGTGCGTTTCTTTTTAGTGTGTGTAAATTCCAATTTCTTGTGTGTTCCACCTTTCCACACCCATCCTTGTGTTGATTTACTGAATTCACCACCATGTTTTTCAACAAATTTAGCTCGATTGAGTGCTCCCCGAGAATTACCGTTAAAAAATGCCCATTCTCTAGTATTACGCTTGTTCACATTGTTTAGGTTCATATTCGTCTCTCCATTCTTTGATTGCTATAGCAAGATCTTTTTTGTAGTTTTTGGTTTGTTCCACAAACACTTGAGTAGTACCATCATCACAGGAAATCAAGATAACAATCTGGGTTATAGGCTGTCCAGTGCGTTCTTTCCACATTTCTGCGTATGCAGTGGCTTGTAGAAAGTAACTGTGAATATCATCTTTTTGCTTGGGTCGGGTGCTTCCTTTAAAGTCAATCACACTAGGAATCCCGTTATAGTCTGCAATACAGTCGGATCGGCCAGCCATACGCAACGGCTTACTCCAAAGGAAGCCTTCAATTGCGTATACATTATCAATTTTATCAATTTCTGATTGAATTTGATTGAAAAGATCTAGAGTGTACGGATCTTGATCTTTAAATTTAGGCTCATTTAACAGATAAGTTTCAATTAAAGAGTGCAGCTTGGTACCACGGGTTCTGGTACGGGCAGCTTCTTTAGGGTTCTTTTTGCGCCATTCAGCAAAGAACTGATTCTTTTTCCAGCCTACCACAGTGGTTACACTGGGAAATCGACCTTCTGGGGTTTGGTAGAATCCGTCTACTCGTTCGCCTTGTTGTAGATCCACTAGTTTATGATTAAAATGTTTAGCATTCATGATGTATACATATATTTATACTGATTATACTACAAAGGAAAGCCAAAAATGAAAGTAAGTACGCCACCAGCATACCAAAATATTTTTCCAATTTTTACTGGTACCACTCTAAGCAACTACACTGTTCCTGCACATAGAGGTCTTTTTATTACTGCTACCGCAACTTCGTTTGCTGGTGTTACTGTTCAAAATATTGACGGCACTACTGGTACCATTCCTATTGTCACAAACACTGCGACTGTACTACCACTCGTAGTAAAAACAATGACGACTGCTCTTGGTAATAATACAACAATTAAAATTTACGGTCTCTTATGAAAGTAGAAACTACAGATTCTACATTAACTTCTCGACGTGTTATTAACGGCACATATGTGCAAGTTGTTAAATGTGGTGTGTTGCTATATTTTACTTGGCAATCCAGCAGTACTGCTGCAGTAACTACTACGGGAACAACGATCACCATAACAAACGTGAATGGTAGTACTACTGCTTTAAATTTACCAATGTTAACAGCACAAGGTTCAAATATTTACGAAACGTTTGTGTTGCCATTAGTGTATAATAGCATAACCCTTACTTCAGAACCTGCTTAACTTATTTACCTAACAATTTCTTGAAGTAACCGGTTACATCAGATCCGGTTGAGTTGTACACTCGGTATTGTTTTTTACCAAATACTACTCTGCGAACTCCGCGAATTGAAGAAGCAAACACGTCTACTTTCTTACCGTCTTGAATGTAAGAAATTTTGTATCGTTGTTTCTTTAATTTGCGTTGCAGTGATTCTTTAGGTGTAAGTTTACCTTCTGATACTACAACTTGTTGTGTGGTAAATCTTTTGCGGAATGGATCGTAATTACCCAATCGTTTCTTTGCAGAAATTCGTTCACCTGCAGCTACAATATCTGGCTTTACTATTTCTTCTTCTTTTTCTTTCTCTTCCGACACCACAACTTGTTGTGTGGTAAATCTTCTGCGGAATGGATCGAAAGTACCTGCACGTTTTCTGGCAGTAAAACGTTCGCCCGGAGCAATATCTAGTGGAACTTCTGGTTCTCTTACTTGAGTTTCTTTTTGTTCTAAGTCTCCACCAAATGGTATAATCGGAAATGGTTTTGGTTGTGGTTTTGGTTGAACTGGTGTTGGTGGGGGAGCTGGAGGAGCTGGTGCTGGTTTTGGTTGTACTTTTGGAGCAGGCTGTGGCTTTGGAGCAGGCTGTGGCTTTGGAGCAGGTTGTGGCTTTGGAGCCGGTTGTGGCTTTGGAGCAGGTTGTGGTTTTGGAGCAGGCTGTGGCTTTGGAGCAGGTTGTGGCTTTGGAGCCGGTTGTGGCTTTGGAGCAGGTTGTGGAAGCGGAGGCGCAACTGGTGCTGGCTTTGGGGCTGGTGCTGGAAGCGGAGGCGCAATTGGTGGCTTTGGAGCCGGTTGTGGCTTTGGGGCCGGTTGTGGTTGTGGAGTAGGTCCGGGAGCTGGTGCTGGTTTTGGTGCTGGTGCTGGTGCTGGTTCCGTGTTTGGTTCAACAAACGGATCCCATGGGAACGGGAACCAAGGATTTGGTTGTACTCGTGGAGTACGTGGAACCCGTGAAGGAGGTGTGTATGGTGTTGGTTGTGGCTTCGCAGCAGGTTTTGGTTTTGGTGTTTGATCCGGTTCTGGTGGTGGCTCAAACGGAGATGGAGTAGGCGCAGGAGCTGGTGTAGGAGCTGGTGTAGGGGCAGGAGCCGGTTTTGGTTTTGGTGTTTGATCGGGTTCTGGTAGTGGTTCGAATGGTGATGGAGCAGGAGCTGGTGTTGGAGTTGGTTTTGGAGCAGGGGCTGGTTTTGGACTATAAGGATGTCCAGGAATTTGCCATGGCCATTGGAAAGGTAATTTGTTTGGATCAAATGGAACTACAGGTGATGGCGTTGGAACAGGAGTTGGCTCTACTGGTTTTGGTTCTACTGGTTTTGGTGGTGCTTCTGGTGTTGGAGTAAAAAAATCTATAGGTGGAGCATCTACTCTGATATCACCAGGAGCACCAGGAACAGTATTTGGATTTCCTGCAGTTTGTGTTATAAAAAACGGAGCAAGAGCACCTGCTGCGGTTGCTAACCACGGAGGTAAAAATGGAATTCCACCTCTTGGTTTTATAGTAGGTTCTACTGGTGTTTCAGGAGTTAAAGTTGGTTTAGGAGCAACTGAAGGTTCTGGTGTTGGTGCTGGTAGTGTTGG
>JAUKPQ010050900.1:0-28542 GCA_032273045.1 Chloridella minuta | reverse complement strand
ATATACTATAACTTCTTCGTCAGCAAGCCAATATGTTAATTTAGCACGAGGGAAAATAATATTCTTGACTCTTTTAACAACACCAACTTTTTCAACTTTGGGAATATCGACGACATCGGTTATTGTCTTCTTCCAAAACTTTAGCTTACTTGGGATAATTTTAATCCATGTAAACAGGGACATAATACTCAGTATCCCTGCTTTAATCTTTGCTGCGAGTGTGATTAAGTCTTGTATCACTGTCATGTTACCAAACTGTCTTTAAATATTCTTCTGCTAATGTTATATCAAATTGAGATGACTGGCTATTATCACTGGTGTATTGTAAAGATAGTACTCCATCGCCAGCATCAATTAAGTTAAACACAACACCAACATCCCCAGTTTCACTACTATCATCGTCAATATTAAAATCATTTGTAACAGAATCATATGTAATAGTAAGAACCCCTGTTCGTGTACGATTGTTTCTGCTTATCAAATATTTAACACGTTTATTATATGATAGATCATCAAATAACATATCAAACCCAACTAATTCTTCAGTTTGGTTATATGTTAGGGTGTAAGTTTCGCCGCCTGATTGCTGATATAAACCTAGTCTAAACTCGTGCCCAGCATGTAAAGCAACGGTATGTGAATTACCGTTTATCCAAGCCACTGTTTGATTGTTGTCTTCTAATGTTCTGTCAAATTGATCAGTAATACTGGCGCAACCCTCACTATTCTCTTTAAAATTAATAATATACTCTTGCGGATTCCCAATTCCTAAGTAGTAATTGCCAACATCTCTAAAACTGTTGAATGTACTAGTTACATTAACAGCATAATCAGCTTCTATAGCATGAGAATATATACTGTCGAAAACACAATTGCTCACGGTCATTGTATTCACTCCACCACCGCCAATGCCATTATCAGCACATAGATAAAGTCCTTTATACATATTTTGGAATGTGGAACTATGGATTACTATATTTCTACTTTTACTATGATCATATTGTATTACGCCATAATTATATCCTTGAAATTCACAGTGACTAATGTCTATATCAGTTGGCGGGGTCATAGTATTTCCAATGATATAGATGCCGGTCCACTCGTTACCAGCATCTTCAGGAAAATCTTGTCCTCCCATTAGATTTACTCTAAGCAAGCTAAGCCTATTAGCGTTTATTAACCAAAGCGCATCATAATTATTTTGTAAAGTCATATCTTGAATTACAATATCGCTGGGTAAAGTTGCTCCATTTTTACCTGCTTGTCCCCCAATTTGTTGCTTGCTATCAGCAGTAATTATTACATATTCAATGAAACTAGGATCAGCAGTTTGTTGTATAATGGTATTATTAGGTCCTTCGCCTCTCAGAAATGCATTACTTGGAACTCTTATACCATCACTAACAATATACTTGCCAGCTGGGAAATAAAGTGTTTTTCTAGCAGCAGGAACATTTGTTCTACAATATAACTCATACAGTGCTCTATTGATAGATTCTGTGTCATCAGTTAATCCGTCGCCTTTGGCTCCAAAATCTTTAACACTAACAAAATCATCTAGTTTAGCTTGAATAGTTCTAACAGTTTTACTGTTGCCAAAGCTGTAGCTAATACCAGACCAGCTAATCGCATCATCGCTGGTTAGTATTAATCCTTTATTACCCATAGCTGTAAACATATCGTTTTCATAGATAACATCAAATAACTCAGCAGTTGAAAGATTACCTATTTCAAAATTTCGTTGTGTCTGACTAACAAAGTTTTGTCCATCTTGACTTGTTAATGTTGTATCATATTGACCAACTAAGACATAAGATCCATTACCAATAGTAATACCATTCAATGATGGGCCATTATATCCTGAAGTAGCTGTGAATACAACACTCAAACTTTGAATATTCAATGTAGCTGAATCTAAGATATGACCACCAAAAATTGTTCCATAGCCTACGCTACCTGTAATCCAAAAATTACCCAGACTATAATTGACACTGAATAAGTGATTAGTTGCGCCCACTTCAACTGAATTCCAATAATCGCCGTCGGTACTAATTAATATAGTTCCGTTATCTCCCACAGCCACATATACAAGATAT
The DNA here is from genome assembly GCA_032273045.1 of Chloridella minuta. Taxonomy (NCBI): domain Eukaryota; class Xanthophyceae; order Mischococcales; family Pleurochloridaceae; genus Chloridella; species Chloridella minuta. The sequence continues at coordinate 26,446 of JAUKPQ010050900.1, read as the reverse complement.
GGGTTTGTTAGATAGGTATAACTTACATAATTAACTCCATGCAAGTTATTACTATAATCTCCAGATGATGAACATGGATTCCATGTAGTAGAGTCATCACTATAAATCAGTGTTCCATTGGTACCAACCGCAACTGCTTTATAAGTGCTACCACCTAAATCAGCAACAACGATTGAATTATAATCTTCAGTTCCATAAGTTGTACTAGACCAAGCAGTTAAACTAGGACTTGTTACAATTGTTCCATTTGCTCCCACAGCAATATAAGTTGTAGTTGACCATAAAGCAACTGAGTAAAGATCTTCGTCAGTGTCACTATCTCGAACTGCCCAATTTGTATAATCACTACTTGTTAAAATTGTTCCTGCTGCTCCCACGACAATATATGCACCCGCATTAGAATCATATATAATTTTATTTAAATCTTCTGTAACTGTACTATTTTGTACAGTCCATTCATCCCCATCTGGACTTGTTAAAATTGTCCCTGCTGCTCCAACGGCAACAAATTTAGAATCATCAGCCGACCAAACTATATCATACAAATTTTTAGTTGATGATATTGCCAGTAAAGATTCTACAAGCGTAGCACTTTGTACTAAATTAATGTTTATTGATGTTGCAGTATAAATTATTCCGCCATCGCCAACAAATACTGTTGTTGTGCCATTACTAGCACTAGCTCTAAATGTATCAGTATATCCATAAATCCAATTAAGGCCATCCAAACTAATGAGTACCGTACTATAATCACCAGTGGCAATCCATTGTTCTCCAACATATTTTACTGCTTTAAGATTATATCCGCTTGCTTCAGCATGTACAATGTTTGATGATCCAATTGGAGGCAAAGACAATGATGGAGATGACCAATCACTTGCATTGGTGCTATAAATCACAGTGGCATTATTTCCAACAGCTACCAGTAATCCGTCAAAATAATCTATACTGTTAAGTCCGTCACTTGCTCTAGTATCGCCGGGGTCAGCACTTACACTCCACTCAATAGCATTTGTGCTTAATATAATAGAACCATCTGTGCTAGTGGCTACGAAATTTCCTATTGGACTAGGTGCCCAAACAACTGAGGTAAATGTTAGGAATATTGACAGTATTGCTTTCTTCCAAACTAACCCATCTGTACTATAGATAATAGTACCACTTGCTCCAACAGCAACAAACTTACCATTGCCATAACAAACATGATTTAAATTAGTTGTTACTCCGCCATATACAGGTGTCCAATCATTAGAATCATAACTGGTTAAAATAGTACCGCTAGTACCTACCGCAACATATAAACTATTACCGTACGTTACGGAATTAATTCTTACAGTTCTTCCACCAGTTGATGGAATATACCCAGCGTCATCATTTCTAAATGTATATGTTTGAGCAAGACGAAGTATGTCACTGTGTTCAGTTAATATTTCTGTATTGCCTAATTGGGGCGCACCTTCCGGAAGGGATCCATTACCAATAAACAATCTTTGCTCGTCAATACTCCACCCTAATTCAGCTGATGCTAAACTAGGTAAATCTTGCTGTAATCCTCGACGATGTTGGATTCTTGAGATACTTACTATGGCCATCTATCAATCTCACTTTTGTATATTTAGTGAGATTAGATGTTAGAATAGTATTCCCAAACCTTATCAAACCACTTAGCTTCGTATTCAGTAAGGTCAACAACCCAATGCTGTGGTTCTACATCCTTACTGCACATTAGAATAACACCTTGCTTAATATTGGTGCCATAAACAGCATTATGAGCAGCAGCATATGCAGCAGCTTGGAGGAAATAGTCTTCGATCCACTCGGTCTTCTTAGGCTTATTAGTTTGCTTAAAATCAATAATACTGGGTACGCCATCATAGATGCCAACAAGATCAGTTGTGCCCGCATATAGCTCAGGATAATAGAGACCAATTTCACTGCCCCACCATTCATCCAAATGTGGATTTAAGTAATTATCAATGATGGAGCTGGCCATTTTAGCACTGTGTTGATGTACAAGATTACTCTTGTTCTCGAGTATACCGTGAGCAAGCCAATGTTCTAAATGGCTATGCATACTTGTGCCACGATTAGCAGCTTCTGTAGTTATTTCTTGAGCTTTAACTGTGCCGACACGCTTACGCCATTCTTGAAGAGCTTGTTTCTTCTCTTCTGTCTTAGTCTTCTCAAGGATGGTTGTAACTGACGCAACAGCATGACCGCCCGGAGTAACGTATTTGCGGCCTTCATTTGTCTGTTTTCTGTTGATTGGGGTATAGTTAAATTGTTCTTTAAATCTTACAGGATTATCTGCCAATACAAGGTTTCCATATCATCGCTTTTACGATTTATAGTATAACCTAATTTCTTGTAATAGTCAATAACTTTGTTCATCTCAAGTGTTAATCGGGAATCAACGGTTGTGCCTTGCCATACACTATAATACGCAGTATCAGTTGACATAGGAGAACCGGTAACAGTAACACCACTTACTGGAGTCTCAGTATCTTTATTTAGAATGACTGTTGTACCGCCAAACTCACGAGCCATTAAAATACCAACATAGAGAAGGTAAATCTCTGTCTCTACTGCGTAATCATTTTGTATTTGTGTTTTTAAATCAACTGCTGTTAGCATGGCATCATCCCTGTATATTATTTATTAAGCAGGTTGATTGATACCTTTTGCGGCGCTCTTTGCCATAGCATCTACTTTAGCGTCACCGTTGACTTCACCATCACCCTGAACATCAACTGGGTTCTGTCCAATTGTGATTTCATTCTCGCTGGGTGTGCCTTGAACCAACTTCTGTACATTTTCGTTGCTATTGTACATGTCCATAAATTCAGCAAATGTAAGACTGTATCCTACATTACGCATTAGATTTGAGATGGCATTGAAAGGGACTTTAACACCATCTCCCATTTTAGATTTAAGATGTTGGAGGATGGTCATAACAGTACCAGCCTGACTCATGATGAAATTAGGCTCAACCTCCAACAGTTTCATATTATGCTCTCTTGCCTCTACCTAACTCAGCAGTACCACCTACGGCAGCATCACTGGCGCCCATGTCATCAGCACGAGGAATTTCAGTGCCCATGTCAGCACCCATATCTGGAGCAGGTGCAGCACCCATATCTGGCGCAGCGCCTAAATCAGCACCAACCGGAGCTCCAGCACCTAAGTCCATAGGAGCAGCCGCAGCTTCTTCGCCAGCAACTGTACGAGCAGCACCATCCATGCCTTCTCTTGCTGCTCTAACAGCATCAAGTAAAGGAGTTAATGTCTGTGTAGCAGCAGCACCAAAGGCAGCAGCTTGATCAGCACCAACACGGTCACGGATTGTATCCATTAGTGGAGGAAGCTCTTCGTTAACCATAGCACTGATCTTTTCGACCATCTTCTGGATCTCATCTACCATGCCACGAGAAGCAACAATAGCTGAAGCATGATCAACTTCACCTTCGTTCAACTGTACTGAACCAGAAAGCACACTCTTCAGGATGTCCATTGCTTCTTCAACGGATTCCTTCTTTGCCATCTTAGTAGCAGTAGCGTACATGACATCCTTGCCACGCTTACCATACTTCTTGTCAAAGTCACCTTCGACCTTCTTCATGCCCTTAGCATACTTCTCACGCTTCTTAATCTCGCTCGGAGATAATGTACGTTCAGCAAGCATCTGAGCACGTTCGTGTAGCCAAGATTCCAAAACCTGGCTAACTAGCATTGCTTCCATAAACTGTGGATTACGCTCTGCTTGATGTGCCAAACTACTGCTCTTGATTCTATGAATCTTATATTGTACTTTCTGTAGTGTAGCATGAGCATCCATCCCGCTCATTTCTCTTAGATTAAGACGCCACTTATAAACACCCTCAAGTTGAGCATTTAAATCTTGGCTGGAAAGCTTTTTGCCGAATTCGTTAACGAACATGATCGATTCCTCGTTTAGTGTATTTATTGAAATCCAGCAGATTTTTCTAATTCTGATATTTGAAAGTAGACATTATCCATGTCACTTAGTGTTCTACTAAGCCTGCTTTCAAATAATTCTGGCTTATTTTGCTTGGAAATATTCGCTTCAAACAAGTTTCTATCATGCTTTAATATCATTAATGTAGAATCAAGATGATTAACAATCTTATTTGCGTTATATTTCTGCTTAATGATCAAAGCTGCTGACAGTATCGCTAACCTTTGACTATGTAATTGATTAATGTCGATACCTTTGATATCAGTGATAACCCATGCATTTTGACGTTGCTGTACACGCAAGTTATTTACTCGATACCCTTTAGCAGTTTCGGTAATAACTACCGAGCCTGGATTTTGTACCTTTTCTTTTACGAAAGTTTCAATCTTGTTCAGTGCGTTGTTTGATGTCATGTGTACATTATAGCAGCACTGCTGATACAAGTCAATTAGTGAGGGAGTTTCATAAGATAAATTCCTAGCCCAATCAATGTTGTTAAAAGTGAGCCTATAATTGTAAAGCCAATACTTAAAAGTTTTTTATACGCTGAATTTTCTTTTTCTACTAACATATCTTTTATTTGTTTTACCATTACTTCCAAATTGGTAAGACGTTCTTCCATGCGTTCCATATTACCCTTCATTGAGTCGTATCTCTGAGCACACAACTCAACATGAGCTTCTAAGCTTTCTTTTTCAATATCCGTTGGGGTAGTGAATGTTGAATTATTACTCATAATCTAAATCCTATAGAGTATTTATAATTTAGTTGTTATAAGCAAAGTATATGTTGCACAGGTTACCTTGAGTAGACAAGCACTTGGGAGGAATGATAATATTGTTATGATCGATCATTGGAATCATGTTGGCATCATCTAATAACAGACCAATTGGATTATTATCAGTGGCATACAACATAAGTCTTTCAGCAGTAAATGTGAAAGACCACACATCAACTAAGTTTAAATTCTTATATTTTTCCCCAAAATCATATTTCTTTATGTTGTCTTGTATTACTTTAGGAAAATCAATTATGATCGGCTGTGTTCTTAGACTTAGAGTTTGTACCACAGTATTCCAGTTTCTTATCATCGATCTGTTACCACGGTCTGGAATATCGAAAAGTGTATAACACGTAATGGTTGGTTCTTGAATCACCGAATACTTATTACGCAGAATTCCAGTCAAAAAGAAAGGGCGATATCGCCCTTTCTAATCTATTATTCATATACCAATTAGGCGTATGTAAATGTACCAGCACCGTTAAGAGCTGTGCTTGTAGTAATAGTCCAAGTTGCACCACCAACTTCACTGTCAAGTGCATCCTTAAGAGCACCAAATGTGCCGCTTGTAGTTGCGCCGGGGCCGTCGTTTAATGTTGAACGATCAAATACAGCAGTGAAATAATCTGCATCACGAGCACCTAGGATGATTAATGAACCAACCTGTCCGACTGCCTTAACAGCCTTTGAATATCCGCCTTCAGTGATTGCTAAGTCAGCAGCTACTGAATCAGCAGTGAAAACACTTGCGCTGGCAGCAATCTTAACTACTGCGAACTGATAACCATAGAAAGCACCAGCTGCTGGTGTTCCGTTTACTCTTGAAATAGAAGCCATTTTATTTTCTCCAAATGTTTGCGTATCTACGCTGTAATTATTTATGCTCGACTCAAGAAGAAAGGGCATTACTGCCCTTTCTTAAACACAGAGAATGTGTTACTACTGTATTAAGTGTATGCGAGCTTGAAGCCAACATTAGTTACAAGTGTAGCACCAGCATCAAATAGTGGGCTGCTGTTGCCATAACCGCCAGCGCCGTTACCGCTATTGCGGATGATGTCACGTAGGTTAGTTGCTGTGAATGTCTGAGGAGCCTCAAGCATCAAGCTGATGTTACCGGTTGCGTTGTCTTCGATCTGATAACCAAGGATAGTTGCGTTAGAACTGATAGCACGTAGGATACCTGCTACTGCGTCGTTTGGACCTAGTTCAGCACTTACGTCCTTAGCACCTGCTGTACCAGCAACCTTGATGCCATAGCATGTTGGCTGCTTGCCGATGAAGCTAACGAATGTGCCCATTCCGCCTGGTGTTACGTTTCCGTTCACACGATAAAATTCTGCCATTTTATTTCTCCAAATATTTGCGTTTATACGCTGTTAATATTTATACAGCGATGGGAGAATTAAGCCCCGCCAGCCTTAACTTTCACGTCACTTTTTAATAGATCTTGTAACATCTTCTTTTTCTCTGCTGGACTTAAACTATCAGCCATCTTCAATACAGCATCTATATCTATATCTTTTGGATTAATTTTAGATTTAGCTTTAGTAGGGAATGTTCTAGGTGCTGTAGCAGGTTCTGCTGTAGCAGGAGCAGGTGCTGTTGTAGCGGCAGGCGCTACTGTAGCTGGAGCAGGTGCTGCTGTTGATGTTCTTGCTTTAGGTACTCGATGTATTCCAGGAGCAAGCTTGGTTGCAGGATCTCTAAATGTATTTTTTGTCCAATCTTTTTTTTCAAAATCTGGACTTGGAACTGATGTTGATTTAGCAGGCTCTGTAGCTGCTGTTGGCAATGGGGGCAACTTTGTTTTAGCAATGTCATAAGCTGCTTTAGATAGCCTGCCAGATTTAAACATTTGATCAATGTGATCATGCTGTACTTTAATTGGATTTTCAGGCTCTGCTGGAGTCGCAGTCATTCCCATCTTCTCAGCTTGACGTTTAATGTAACCTTCTTTTCCATCTTTGTAGCCGGATTTCATATCGTCCCAGATACCCTCAGTGATCTCATTACTCTTCATCTTTAATTCTCCTGAGGCCTCTGATAAACTTATTAGCATCCTTGCCACGTATGCTATTGATCAATCTACGTTCTAACTCATCAGCATCCTCAGAATCATATGTTTCTTTAATCATCTGAATTAGATTGATAGCACTGTTGATGATATGATTAGCACGGCTTTCGATCACGAGGTTCTTATCGTGACTTGGCACCATCGTACTAATCTCATCCAATATGCTACGAGTCGTCTTACGCAAAAATTATCCCCAAGTTATTTATTGTATAGTTGTGTCAAAACGAAGATTAACTGGTTGACTTAATATTCGCCAACATCTGTTTTAACTTGCTACTGTTAACATCCGCATTAATTTTTGGACCTGCTTGAGGCTCTGCTGGTCGTACAGTATTTTGTTGTTTGATCTGACTCATTATACTACTGGGACGTTTAGTTGTGCCTTCATCTTCTTCTGGAGCATCTCTGATACGCAGGGTATCAATATCAAACTCCAACTCTACCTTTTGACCTACACCACTGCTACTGCGAGTCTTCATTAGCTGTAGTTGATACCTGCCATGTTCACGCATTGCTCTACTTGTGAAGATACCAAACAAGTTATCTGCTGTATTAATCTTACTGATACCACCACTGATATGACTATGATCGAATTCAATCTCTTCAACAGCACTACGATTCAACTGACTTGCTGTTACTAACAACATCTGTAGTTCTTTAGCAAGATTGCGAACTTCTTCTGCTACATACTTGTCCTTGACGAACAGATCACTGGGACTGACCTTAGCACTAACTGGCATTAGTAGATCCATATAGTCCAGCATCACGAAGTCCAGCTTCTTTCCAGATTTGATTTGTAGTTCTTTGAGATAAGCACGGATATCATTTACGTTGCTCTGTGCTGGCATATATTTGATCTGTAGCTCGCCAGCTTTCTTACCAATCATTCGAATCTTCATTTCGACGTTATCAATTTCTTTGAAGATTTCCTTGCTGCTGACATTTGCCAACATGCTATCAATACGCATACTGGTTAGTTCTTCGCTAAGTTCCAGTGTGATATAAACACCATTCAACCCCATTAGGATCCAGTTAACAGCAATGTTCTGCATGAATAGCGACTTACCACTGCCAGATCCTCCAGCAAAGATGTTAAGCTCGCCTCTGTTCATACCACCAAATAGTTTACGATCTAAGTTATTCCACCCTGTGCTGACTTGCCCGTTGTTATCCTTGATACGCATAAGTCTTGCTCTGGGATCAGCAAAATAATCAGTGCCCATGTCCTTAGTCAAGCTGATTTGTACTGCGTCTTTAATCAGCTTCTCAACTGGATCATATTCGCCTTTCTCCAGCAAGTCTGCTGCCTTAAGAATAGCACGTTCCAGTTCTTTCTGTTTAGTAAACCCTTCAAACTCATCAAGAAACCAATTGTAATGATCTTGATTAAGACCAGGAGCTGGCTGTAGATCAGTCTTACATACAGCATTGATCTGTTCAAAAGTAGGCATTGTATTGTGATTCTTACAATGATCACTGATGAATGTTGCTGCTGTACGCAAGCTTCTATCGAAGTTTTCGACGTTGTAGATGTTCTGTACACGGACATAACTCTGCGGATCTTGGAGCATCATCTCCAAGAAAAGTTTCTGTATTCCGGGTTCGTAATTGACTGTCATGTTGTTATTATACACTTATCCCGTTGTATTTGTCATTATCTATTCACTTAATTTTTTTTTATATAAATATTTCAATGAATACTTCAATTGAGCCAGCCCCGGCTCGTGGCGCCGGGGTATGTTTTTTATTAGATTGGGAAGTTACATTAAAGTGTAATTTAGATTGTAGTTATTGTGGTAGTTGGAGTCATGATAATTCTACTCAACACCCTCCTTTAACGGAATGCATCAAAACAATTGATTTTATGTTTGATTATGTTGATCTTTATATGGATCACAAAGCTAAATGGTCAAGGGATGTAGTATTAAATGTTTATGGAGGAGAAAGTTTATTTCATCCAGACATTGTAAAAATTCATACATTAATTAAAGAAAAACATAAAGAAAAATTTGCCGATAAATGGAAACTAATTGTGTCAACTACTACCAATTTAGTAGTTGGACCAACTATTTTGAAAAGTTTAATTCCTCATATCGACGAATGGACTGTTTCATATCATACCGAAGCTAACGATAAACAGAAAAAACAAATGAAAGATAATTTGCTTTATCTTAAAGAAAATGGGTGTAGTATTCGAGTTACAATATTATTAAACCCAGCACGTTTTGAAGATGCACTATCAATGATTGATTTCTGTAAAGAGCATGGAATAAAACATGTACCTCGTCAATTGGATCATTCAGTGACAGCAACACAATTTAATTATAAAGCAGAACATTTAGATTGGTTTGAGAAATTTTATAATGAGAAAAAAGAAATCTCAGTTCAAAATATTAAAGCTACAAAAGCAATAGAAAATCCGCCAATTGAAAAATCTAAATCTAATACTATTCAGATTAGTAATAATATTGTTGTAGAAAAGAAAGATAATACTAATTTAACTCAAATTGGCAGAGCATGTTGTGGTAATAGACAGCTATGTGTCAGTCAAAAATATAAAGAACGTGAATATTTTATACCTAATCAATTAAAAGGGTATAGCTGTAGTGTAAATTGGTTTTTTCTATTCATTAAACAATATACAGGAGATATTTACAATAATAAAGACTGTCGAATGAAGTTTGATGGAACTGTTGGGCCAATTGGAAATCTAAAAAATTCAGATTTATTAATAACACAGTTAAAAACATGGTTAGACGAAAAACAAATGCCCATTATTAAATGTGCTAGAGATAGATGTGATTGTGGGCTTTGTGCGCCAAAAGCTCAAACTGAGGAAATCTTTAGGAAAATAATGCCAAAGTATCTAACTGGAGATCCATTTACGGCTCCGTAACTGAATCTTCAAATTGCTTGTCTCTACGCTGTTCATTATGGTCTTCATTGTAAACAATTGCCCATAACGCTGAACAGCATCAGACGCATCCTTAATATCCTTTTCCCAGTCTGGAAAAGCAACATTCCAGCCATATTCCATAGCTGCTCTGACTAACTCCATGCCAGCTTTGTCTCTGTCTGGAACAACAATGACTTCACGGTTCAAACTATCAACAATCATAGCCTGCGATTCATTACACTCATTGGTCAATATAGCAAGACCATCCACCGCAATCGCATCAAATGCTCCTTCGACTACCAAACAGAACTTGGCATCCTGCTGCTGATTGTCATAGTTGAATACAAAGTGAGGAGGATGTTCGGTATAATACTTGCGCTTAGCTGGAACGATGCTTCGCCCGCTATAGCCAACTTCTTTACCTAACCATGTGAACGGAATCAGTACACGATTATAGACATGAGTTGTCTTATCATTATGCCACTTGAAATAATCTAACTTGTTACCAAGCCCGCGACTATCTAAATAGGCAACCATGGCTTCTACTTGTGCTAAATCTTCAGCAGCAGCATCAGCGTTAACAAACCAATCTATTAGATCAAGCCCAGGGCAAGCTTCCCTGCATTCAAACTTTGGAAGTTCTTTGATGACTTCCTTCTTAACTTCTAAGCTTGTATCAAGTTGTCCCAGTGCGAATAAGCTAAGACGACGGATCTCATCTTCACTTACACCCATCCATCCCAGTAGCTTGCGCATCTTAAGTGTGATGCGACGACCGGGTTGCCACCCAGCGGTAAACCCGCAGTTAAAGCAATGATAGCTGACCCCACTTTCCTGTGTGGCAAGCATACCACCTCGGCCACGCCGATCAGTGTTCTGTCCATTGTGATGGCAGCAGACAGCATTGCTAGAAATCCATCCACTGGAAGTGTGTTTGGTTTTACGACCAAACGTCCACGCCGATATGATTTCCTGCTGGATAAACATACTTTATTATAGCAGATTTATTATGGTCTGTAAAGTATCTTGTCTAATGTACCATCAGTGGTTTGGATCTTGAAACGAATAAGACCAAACTTGCCATTAAAGTTCTGAGAATAACAACCACTGTTATGGATAAAATCTATTTCAGTGATATAGAACCAATCATCTGGATAGGCTGTAAGTGTAGAACTTAAACTACCTTCAATTACAACACTTCCAAGAAAATCTGTTACATTATACTGTACTGTCTGCTGTACATCACGTGCTTTGACACGATCAAAAACATTTAAGACATCGCTGTAAGCATATGTGCCATCACTGTAGCCAGCAAAGTTAGGATTGTTATTATAGAATGGACCTAAGTTGGGCTGTAGGCTAGGTTGGAATACTGGATATACACCATCATTAACTCTTGCTTGTCCTTGAGCATTGTAGTTGTCATCGGCATAGACGATATTATACTCACCTTCGCCGCTGATCAATTGAACGCTATAGTTATAAATGCCAGCTGGTAGCTCGTCAACGTCCATTCTATCTAATGTAACATAAGCAGAACCACGCTTATCACTGATTGGAATTACTCTGCGGGTAAAGATTAGTTCACGAGTAGCACTATCCACAAGGTTAAATATGATACTTGTGTCCAATAAGGATTGTAGTTTTTGATCTTGGTTCTTAATCAACAGTCTGATCTTGTTGTCAATACCTTTAAATATCTGTAGAGGTTTCGCATACACCAGTTGGTTCTCCCTATTAGGTGCAGGGTCCAAATTTATTATCAGGTCGAGTGATTGGTTATATAAATATCCTGAGATGATTTGCACTTTAAACCCCGTGTTAGAATATTTATGTCATTAAGTTTGGAACAATTGTTAGAAAATTACCCTTTCCTCAGCTTCATCAAGTACACGCATAGCGACTATGTTGGTGTCATACAAAATCATGACGGCGACATTGTTAGCATGTATGCCTTCAATAAGCTACGAACTGAAGATCACAAACGTAGATTTTTGGAACAAGCAGACCAATGGTGGTGGGAATCTAATAGATTAATTCCCATAAACATCTTCATGAAAAATACATGGAGTGAATTTAGGTACAGCTTAGTGACATTAAACGTAAAGGATATAAAAGAACAACAAGGCCACGTTGTTTGTTTAGCTAATTTAGCAAATAGAAGAACTAAACGTCGTGTTGTACAATTAGTTAGACGTCTCAGTTAATAGATTCATATGAACAGCAACTAATTGAGCATATGCCACACTGTGAGACTTCTTAAAGCTATAAGCATCTTCAGTTTTATCCCAAATACTTTGTCCAACTTCCTGCCAACTCTTACCAACAAGATGTCTTTTACCAGGACGAATGAGTGCTATAAACATTGCCATACGAGCAACTGAATTAACAGGCTCTGGCATCTTTTGAATGAGATCATAATGATTACCAATGTGAATTACATGCTCAACAAACTCTCTGTGCTCTAACATATCCCATATGGGTTCTTGAGCAATCAACTTATTCAAATGCTCTTCATCTTTGACCTTACTGTAGACATTAACATTGAGCAAATCTAACTTAATATATCCTGTGTCTTCAGCGGTGATGTAATCAATATTAGCTAACTTTGTGAATGGATTAGCAGGGATAGGATTGACATAGATACCTGTATTATGCTTTGTCCATTCGTCGTTACGATTTATACTAGCAGGAATATGCTGAATATGCTTCAGCACTGCTTCCCTATCAGCAAAGTCGATGTCGATATCAGCACTAAACTTTTTCACAAGAATCTTTCTGCATTAAATCAAATAGATCAACAGCATATTGAAATTCATAATGTTCTTCACCAAGTCCTGGAGCCCATGATATCATACGAAATCTATAATGAATACGACGTAGCCAATACCATTTATTGTCTATACGCTTTGGTCTCCATAAAAATTCAGTTTGCCACATTCCCCATTTCCTATTTGGAGGTGATGCGTCAATTCCACCGTAGTTCATATACCACCTATTATTTGATCTCTTAAGTCTGTTAGTAATCCAAAATGTTCAGTAATAACTTTAGCATCTATTTGCCTATGACGCAATAATGTTGTCATTTTTTCAACAAACATTTGTCTGTCAATTTGATTTAATTCGATTGAATTCATAGTTACTATTATGCTTTGAAGTTGTTGTTTTTGATTTGAAGGTAGTTTGTCAACATTCAAATTTGATAGCAACTCTTTCTCATAATTGTTTAAAATACTCCAAGATAGCCAAGTTGGAAACACTAAGTTTTTAAGCCTATGAGGAATAATATATCTATTGGTCAATTCTAATGTTTTGACAATATGCTGTAAGTTGAGAGGTTGAACCACTGATTGAAAATTAATTGATCTGCGTCCTACTACCGATATCATCTTTTTTATGTTAGCATTTACAGTTTCCCACTGGGATGGATAACGCATAAATTCATAACTGGCGTTTACTCCGTCTAAACTAATTTGTATTTCTAATTTTTTAAAATTTGATAGTAATTCAAGATGTTGATCTAATATAATAGTACAGTTAGTCACTGCTCTAAATTCTTCAATTCCACAATCCAATGCAGTTTTTATAATATCGATGTTGCTTTTAGCAAGAAAAAATTCACCACCAATTATACTAATTGATTTCAAAGTGCTTACATTCTTAATCAGTTCAATTACTCTATCAGACTGATCAGTACTTTTAAAGTCCTCTATCCATCCTAGTGATTGATATTCTTTTGCTAACGCACTACTATAAGCAGGACCACACATAAAGCATTTAAGATTACATGTGTCATTGGGCATAATTTCAAATTGTTGTATGCCTTCAACATCAACAGGAAATTTCTTTTGAAAGTGATTCCGTAAACTAATCTGCCCATGAGCTTCTTGAAGTTCACACGATTTACAACCCTCATAAAAAGTTGTAGATTTTTTTAAATTGTCTAGCTCTTCACTATTCAAGTATGAATCTAAATCAGTATAGTTGTTAAACTTTTTAATATCACAGCAAGGTTTATAGATAGATTGATTATTTTCTATTTCTATACGAATATTATTAGAAAAAGCTGGACAAAAAACAGTCACAACCCAGCTTCTTTAAGAATATACTTTGCCATCTCTGTATCAGCAGGATAGTCTTTTAACTTCTTTTGCCATACGTCAGAATCAATATATGGCCATACTAATCCAATTTGCTCCGGAGTTAATTCAGCCAGAGATAAAGTACCAGTATCGCAGCAGTAAAGACACCAAGCACTAATGCGGCCGCTTCTAATATCGGCTGTGAGACGATTGGTGGATATGACTTTGAAGTAATCATTGAATTGATCTCCCGTTGTTTCAGACCACTCCTGCATATGCTCGATAGCACGAGCAAGAGCATCTTCAGCAGCTTCAGTCGTTAGCAGCTGCAATAAATATATATCATAAATCTTCTCACGACACCAATGATCTAACTTAATATTATTCTTGATTACATAGTCAATAAAGCGTGTAGCATTAATAGCACGGATGCTATGACAATATCTTCCAAACTTGACAAATGCCGCATAAAACTGACTCTTTGAGAAGTCATCATAAGTCTTTAGCTTAGCACTACCTTGTGTAAGCTCATAAAATCTGATCCAAGCTTGATATGCTAAGCTGACTCCCACTTCAGTCTTTTGTTGAGCCCTACGCTTAGGCTCACACTGATGCGCAGCAAGAGTGCTTTCTTTAACAAAGCCTTTCCCACAGTATTGACATTTACAATCACCTTCTTTTGCGTTTGCTACTGCTTCAGCAATCAAACTTGACATGTCTGCTTTCATAAAGTTGTTTCAGTCCAACTATAAGTGACTGGCTGCTTAGATTGTTCTTTGCTAAGTTCATGTAATACCCTAGCTTGAACTAGTGCGTCTTGAACTGTCGAACTCCCATCAGAGAAAATAGGTCCCCAGTCCTTCCACCATTGTAACATCTGTGCCAGTTCAGGATTAACTGTGATCCTAATGTCCTGGCCGCCGTAAACATCATTCATCATTCCATAGCCAAGTTGATGATCCACTGTGATTGCTTTAATCGTCATCGCCCTTACCCTTCATAGCCTTCTTAATGTTTTGATCAGTCCACCCACGCTCTACTAAGATCTCAGTTAGCTCGGCATCTGTGATCTGATCACTCAACAGTTCTGCTTCATCCATCTTCATAGCTGGATACAGTGTGGCAACGAATTGTGCTCGCTTGTTCTTAGCAACCTTACCTTTGAACGCAAGCCATTCGTGATCAAACACTCCCATGTTTGGACTCACACAAGTCATCAACAACCACTGGAGCTTGGGATGTTTGTTCAAGCTCCAGAAGTTCTTGTTTACGTTTTGATTCATGCTTAACACATAGTACTTGGCAAGATCACTGTTGCCTTTGACACTGCTACCCCAACGAAGCATTAGGAAGTTGCTGAACTTCTTCTTCTCTTCGTCAGTGAGCTCATCGTAGAATCCACGATTCTTCGTATCAAACTGACGCATTTCGTTTCTGATGTTAAGTTTATCTGACATGTTTTACTTTACTACACAATTTTTGAGATGTCAATACATTCACTGGCACGACTAATCTCTTTAACAAAGTAAGCACATATTGGGTTTGGGCCATCGCTAATGGGAACGCAAAGCATCTGTCCATTCCTAAGCTTAGGGAAGAACCACCGCACATCCTGATATACATCTACGATCTCGATGGGAAAGAACTGCGCACGGAAACTCTTGAGAGGATTGAAAGTAAATGCTTCAAATCCTCTGTCGTTTAGTTTGGTAAGTGGTAGTGCTTCGAGATCACCTATCTCAGCTTCGCCTATCAGTATTCGCCAGTTGTAGGGCATCTTGATTGTATGTGGGCCTATCTTCAGTACAAGTGCTGGATCATTAAATGATTCAAGGAAGACAAGTGGTAGAAAGAAGTAGTCGGGTTCTGCTGGGTTACTGTTATCGAGTACACAGAAACGTAAGTCAGTTACTTCTTCTGGTAACTGTGTCATTTCAAATACTGTGTTTTCTACTGTGAGTATGCGCATTAAAATTCCTTATTTGTAATTTACTTTTTCTATTGTGAATGGATAATTGGCTTCCTTGTAGAATTGTTTACGCTTGTTTAGATGGCGTTTAGCAAACTTACAGTTACCAGTTACGTCCCAAATCTGAACATGATCTTTATCTTGTGCCTTACGAATTCCACGACCGATAGACTGAATGACGCGAACAAAAGACTTGCCAGGCTCAATGAGTACAAGATTGAAGATACGAGGAATATTGATCCCCACAGCAGCCACGCCGTAAGTCGCAATAATAGTTCTGTCCATTGTTTCGGCAATCTCATCATAATGTCCTTTACGATCTGCGGTCTTCATGTCGCCTGAGATAAAAATACTGTTGGGGATTCTTGTAGCAAGTTCTTCACCTGCTGAAATACGATCAACTAATATAAGTGTATTACCCGTGTTGATGATTTCGCTTGTTAGCTTGGCAACATAATCCAATCTCTCAGGATTTGTTGTGAGGTATTTAAGTTCCTTCTGATAGTCAGTGAACTCGCTGTGTTCTTCAGTCTGAATGATGTTAACGTGGCACTGTGCCAACACACCTTTATCCTGTAGCTCGCTGGCACTGAGTCTATTGATGACATCACCGATGGCAACTTTCAAACTGACGAATTCAAATTGTTCTTTTGGAATCGTCCCAGTCAATCCCCACCGGATTGGAACATGTCCCATATGTTCTGTCAGCAATGCCTTAAGCACATCAGCTTTAGCCATGTGTACTTCGTCTACGATGACAGCAACAACATCTTCGATGAATTCAGCAATGGTAAAGTCTGTTTCCTTTTCCTTCTTGATGATGTTGTTTAGGCTTTGCCATGTACAGATAGTATGTGTCTTGCCAAAATCCTTTCGATCACCAAAGTAAACCCCAACATCCAGTCCCAAGTTGATATAATCTTCTTCAGTCTGTGTCACAAGACTCTTGTTAGGAACGATTACAATAGTGCGACCATACTCCTGGCATTGATAACTGAGGGCAGCAGTCATGATGGTCTTGCCTGCGCCAGTTGCTACCTCTTGTAGGCACTGTGGATTAGCAAGGAAGTTATTGATGATCTCAACTTGATAGTCACGCAGCATTATAGGCTGACCAGCAGCTGGATGTCCTTTTGGCCACTTGACATGGCTAAAGGCTTCTTCATCCACTTCAACAAAGTCAAACTTTGGAGCAGGCGGGCGCTGATCATCTAAGTCGATATGTACATTGCGATCAGTCAGCCATTCGATGATGTCAGGTAGTAGATTGACATATGTTGTGCCACTTAGCTGGAAGTAAGCAACCTTGCCATCCCATCTACCTAACCTAACAGCAGGAAGATATCTGGCATAAGGTACTTCAAATTTAAACTTTGCAACAAGACGACGACGCATGTCAGCATCAAGTCCTTCAAGTTTACAGTTTACCTCATCTTTAATTACGATTTTACATGTAGCCATTATTCGTCCCAATACATTCTGTTATTAGTTTGATAAAAATAATCACGTTCTAATGCTAACATGTCTTCATAGTTATACCTAAAATGTTCGTCTTGAGTTGATATCTTAATATAGCTGGCAGGCACTTGTTCAGGACGAGGAGTAAATTGTTTATGCTCTACCCACATCTTAGCATTACTATAAGTGGTTACTTGGCACCCACCTTTATTATTCCAAGCTGACATCAAGTATGAGAAATCTTCAGGACGAAATCTGAAGGTCTTTACATAATTATCTGAAATTCTCAGACTCCAATCAACAACATTTTTATGTTTAAAATAATAGAGTTTAAAAGGTTTATTAAACGACAACATATATCTATGTTACACACATGTAAACCACGTGTCAATATGAAAAAGCAGCAGACGTTGCCGTCTGCTGCTACCAACTACCAGTTTGTCTCGATTTTGTTTATGGCGTGAGTCGGCGGTTAATCCTTATTTTTCTCAATAGAAGCTCTTGCAATCTGCTCTGCTTCATCAGGAGTCATACCCAACAAAGAATGATTCTTACTCATAATAAAAACAACAACTTCGGCTGCTGTGGCAGGTAGACCAGTTGTCTTGTTCTCAACTTCCAACGCTTCTGTTTTCATTAAGAACTTAATAGCATGGAGCATGCCTACACTGTATCCGCCTGTTGTACCTTCTTTAAATCCCAATCGATATTGCAAAACGGTATTGAGACAAAACAGTGTAAACACCACTGTTAGAAACAGCCAGTTATTCCAAATCCAATCCATATACACTCTCCAAAATTACTTAGCAACTGATGCCAATATTAGCCAGCATTTCGACAGCTTCTGCTGTACTCTTTTCTACCTCAGTCTCAAGTAAGTCCTGGCAGATCAGCATAAGCTCAGTGAGCTCTCCTGCACTAAACCATTCACTAACCCAATCATTCTTAGGCCACGACTGCTGGATATTAAAGCTATAGTTCCACGGCTGTTCGTTATTCTGTTCCATTTGTTTCATCCTTTTTGATAAACTTACCGCATGTTTGACAGAGTGCGCCAACGTAAGTTTCAGTTTCAATCATTAGTTTTGCGAAAGATAAAGGCAACTCCCAAGCATATTCAGCTTGACGCTTAAGAGCTTTGCTGGGACCTTTGTAGTCATAACAAGTAGTCCAATTACATGGTCGATACCACTTGCCTACACGGTCACAAAATTCAAAATCTTTCACGCTGGCTCCCTATAGATCTCAAGCTCATCATAGTCTCGCACAAGATCAACGATACGGAACAGTGTATCGTTGACCCAGTAACCCACTTCCCATACACGAAATTCAGTGTTATACCGACGCACCATTTTTAGTCTCCCTCAAAAAGCGTTCTTCATCAGCGTAACCTCAGCGGTACGCTTCCAATTCATAGGCATAGTCTTACGCAGATCAGCGAGCTTAACAGCACAACGCAAGCTCATCTCACGCAAACGACTTTGACACTCTTCCATAAAGGTCAAAATCTCTTGATCTTCGCCATTCTCAAACTTGTATTCCTTAAACAGTTCGCCGCTACGAGCAATCTGCTTAATACGCAACATCTTGTCACGCATAGTGTTCATGCTAAGGTCAATGTAATGGCTACGAGACTCAAGCGCACTCAAATGGTCACGCAACTTAGCACTGCGAACATTGTCAAACTTAATGTTCGTAATAAAGATGCAAGCACCTTTGAAGTCAAACTTGTTGGGAATACCCTCACGCTGAAGCAGCTTGCTGTCACTGTTCCAATGAATGGTCCGCTTCTTGTTAGTATCTAGTGCTGCCTTAAGAATGTTGAGACTAAGCTCATCCATCAAAATGCTATCGCAATCATCGAACACGAGCACATCACCATCGCGGCTGTACTCATAAAGCTTGGCATACAGACCCAACGCAGTAGTAGCACCCTTAACAACTTCGTAACGGATATCGCCGCCAATCATATTAAAGAGGTTAGCTTCTTCAAGCTTCTTAACAACATTGAAGCTCTTGCCAACACCGGGAGGACCCACAACAATCATCGAGCGCACAACACCGTCGACAACTGCTTGAGTCATAGAATCCATAATGTCAAAGCGTTCGCCGATACGCTCCATAACTGCCTCGT
The DNA here is from genome assembly GCA_032273045.1 of Chloridella minuta. Lineage (NCBI taxonomy): Eukaryota > Xanthophyceae > Mischococcales > Pleurochloridaceae > Chloridella > Chloridella minuta. The sequence continues at coordinate 7,073 of JAUKPQ010050900.1, read as the reverse complement.
CAGACTCTTCTACCTTAGCAGCAACGATAGGCTCCGCAACAGCGCCATCGATCTCATACTGATCAGGCTCAACTGTAATGCGGATGCGATCACGACCCATTGAAGTACCATCTACTGTCACATAACCTCCTTTAGCACCTTCTTGATAATCCCGCACAAGGGGGAAAGACATATTGACGATGGGGGCATTACGATAGGAGCCCGACTTAATAAGCACATTAGCCATTTTGTACCTCGTTAGTTTGGATTACAATTATATAATAGCACCGTATGCTATTATGTCAACCGGCTCTTTTGAAGAACTCGCAAACCAAAATCTGCAGGTCTTCGTCTAGCCCACGGTATACTGCACCATCAGGATCGTTTACTGCTTCGACAAAATCTTGGAAGTCCATCTCGTCAAGCTCAACAGCAAGGTAATTGAGGAACTGTTCGCGCTCACTTAACTGACCTTTACGGAAGTCAACTTGGATGACCTGACCCATTCTCTCTCTCCTATTAGCTCAACTGTTTGTAGTATAGCACCAAAAGGTCTTGTGTCAACCTCTATTAAAGAGGCTAGTTCTTTCGTTGTTACGGGCTGTAACACAACCAACGCAAGGGAAAACGAAAAGATAGCGTTATATTTTAAACTCTCTTCCCAAAAACCCACGCTTACTACCTCACAATACATAATAACATCTTGTTAGGGGCTGTCAACCCCTAACATCAGTGTTAAGCTTGGGCTTAAGTGTACGAATAAGCTCGCGCTCTAGCCCGTGTGCCGCTGCTTTGCCCCGTACTACATGCAGAGCTATCATCCCCGCTTCTTCACGGTCAGCGAGCTTGCTAAGGGCTTTGTAAAGCTCCCAGTGGGCACGGGCGGGATCGTTACGACGATACCAATGCTTGCTCAAACGGCTCCAAAGGGACTTTGTAACACTGCCCGTTACAACAGTAACGCCAATGTAAATCTTTTTCCCAACGGTCAGCTGGTAAACAGCATGGTTGCGGTCGCTACGCTTTTTGCGGGGCTTCTTCTCAATGCTCATATTACTAATATAAGCTCTTTTGGCTATGCGTCAACCAAAAAGATTTGTCAATGATTTCAATGACTTAGCTAACTATTTGAAATCATTGAGCTTTTCCAAATTCCTGTGCCTTCCCAAGAATACTCAAAATCTTTGGATTCACCAAAATACCATGGGTCATCCAGCACAAATTTATTGTCAAACTTAGCAACCCAATTACCATCAGCATCAATTTGAAAATCATAATGAGCAGTGAAGTTTGGTGCAATCAACCACTCACCAAACTCAGCAATGTCCAACTCTCTGCTGAATTCAATTGAGAACTCAAATGCTCCTGCTGTACGATACATCATTCTTAGAAAAGACCATATCTCATTTACTACAGTGTCAGCAAAGGTACCTTTACCTGTTTGTATAATGTTGTGATCAAAGTTCTCATATTCAAGTTGATCTTGAATATTGGTTTTATCGTACTCAAGTTTGAACACTGTGGGACGATCTTGCCCATTGAAAATTGTTCCGTGATTGCGACATACCTTTAGCCAAATATTAGTTAAACGTAATCTGATTAATCGATGTAATTTAGTGTTGGTCCAATCTAACGAATACCACCAGCCACAAAAGTTATTTTTACTGTCGCTTATTTTATACTTGTCACGTTCGAGATCCAACACAGAATTGGTGCCAGCTTGAATACCTAATGTTGTTCCTGTGCTGATGACATCTATGTTATTTCTATTGTTCCATAATAGGTTTAAACTATGCGCTTGTGCTTCAATGTCTTCTCCAACATAGCCCACAATCCAGTTTGCATGAGTTTCAATTCCTACTTTTTTACAGTCCCTTAGGTTGTTGTGTATAGCAGCAATAGTAACATTTTTCTTCATTATGTTTAGAACTTTTTGACTGCCGCTTTCAATACCAAAGCTCAAATGTACACAGCCGCTGTCTTTAAGATCCTGTAGGTATGCAAGATCCATCCTGTCGTTACATCTAGCATATCCCATCCATTTTATCTTTATTTTTCGTTGCTTGATCCCAACTGCAAATTTTCTTAACTCATTGAGATTACCATTTACTAAGCTATCAATGAACCAAACGAAGTCGATGCCATATGTTTTAACTTGGTGTTCAATCTCATCTAAAATGCTGTGTGCTTGCCTATCTCTGTATTTCCAAAACCAAGTTTCTGTACAGAAAGTGCATTTAGCAACACAGCCGCGACTGATTTCAGAGCTTATGCCGTTGCCTTTAATGTACTTGCTTAGGTCAAAATCTGTATAATCAGGGAATGGCAAACTATCGATATCCACACGCACACTACCATAGGTTCCACCTAATTTACGTTCTGTTACAGCAACACCATTTTCAATGTTTTCCAAGTAATCTAATAGAACTTGCTCACCTTCACCTGCTACCCAGTGATCTACTTCTGGAATAGGAACAAACAGAGAATCATGGCATGAAGGTCCACCCATGATAATTTTGACATTGGGCAAGCGTTTTCTCAGTTCTCTAATGGTCCATTCAGTGGGTAGTTTATTTGTGTTGTATAAACTAAAGCCAACTACATCAGGTTGGGCTGCAACAATCTGATCTATATATTTTTCTAAGAACGGTTGCGATTCGCGATGAAGTCTAAGAAAGTATTCAGTTCTGTCAATCCACCAATAGTAGTTGTTGGAATGCCAAGCATCTATACCAACAGATTTCAAATCATGATATAGCTCAACATTGAAATCAAATGACTTGGTATAAAATCCTGCTTCTTTAGTAAGAGCTGATAGACGAGCAATGCTGTATGGAGCAAAGTATACGCCCCAACATCCCATCATAGCCAGCACTACTCGAGTCTTTCGAGTAACTTGCTGATACTTGATTGCTGCAAGATTTTGTTTTCTGGTTTTAGTAGGGATTGCGGTGGCAATTATGTTTTCAACAATCCAAGTATGTTTGTCAGGTTCCATGCCTGATATTTATAGTGTTGTATTTTTTAGAAATTTATTAATAAAAACAAGGGGTTAGCTATTACACTAACCCCTTGAATTTGTTAGATTTTTAGCAAGCGTTTTGCACGTTTGAACTCAAACGTGGCTTCTTGCAAGTTAAAGTTTGGATGCTTATACATATAGTCACGCTTACGCTCTGCAATTTGCATTGCTGCAAGCAACACATACCTTTCCTCACGGGTTGCATTTGTAAGTATTTTGGTCATCTCTGTAATATCTAAGCTATACTCTATCCATTTTTCTGTTGCTTTTATTTTGCTATACAGAGACTTACCCTCATACTTAGGGCTATGCTTAGGGTACTTTATTGCAAAAGATGTTACATTAAACATGCTGCAAGCTCCCTGTTTATGACCACTTTGCATACTAACACAAACAACAGGGCTGTCAACCTCATAAATATTTGAAGATCTAATAGAAACAGGAGGTTGAAAATGGCTACACTTTCCTCTGCTCAACGAAGAAAAAAATCACTACAAGCAATCGACATATTCACACAATATCTATTCAGCAAAAACAAACGACTCGCCCGATCTATATCCATTGAAATTAAATTTCAAAAAATAGATGCGTGGGGAATATGCGATTATGATGAAAATTATAAAAGTAGACCTAAAGAATTCACAATCTATATAAACAGATCACTCACTGATGAGAAAGATGTAATCATGACAGTAGCACATGAAATGGTGCATGTCTGGCAATACGCAACAGGAAAATTTAAAGATTACGCTGGACCTGCTCATCGTTACGATGACCATATATATGATGCTAAAATGAATTATCGCGATATGCCATGGGAGATTGAGGCCAGACGATTAGAGCGAGTGCTGTATAAGGTTTGGAAAAACAATAAATATACTAAAATGGAATAAACATGACTATAAAAGCCAGTGGATCATTATCAATTACTGAGATTGGAGCAGAATTTGGTCAGAGTTCTGGGCAACGAACTATGACAGTTCATAAAAACCAAGCTTGGTTTGCTCCAGGCGATGGTGTTGCAAGAACAGTTACTGAGTCATTTGGCGTAGGCTCGTACTCATACATTATGCCCTATCATAGTGGTACTGTAATTATCGAAGCATGGGGCGGCGGAGCTGGCGGTGATGGCAGTGGCGGCGGCGGCAGCAATGGCGGCGGCACTGTTGTTACTGTTGGTGTAACTACACTAAATGCAGGCGGCGGAAAAGCAGCAACCGGTGGTGGGGTAGGCGGGGCTGGCGGTATTGCTACAGGCGGCGATGTAAATACCAATGGTAATGTAGGTACTTTTAATGGAGCAAATGCTCCCAATGGCGGATTAGGTGGATCTACTACTTTAAATAAAAGAGATGGCGAGGCACCTGGCGCAGGAGGCGCCGATGCTGATCCTATATCTGGTGCCCCTGGCGGAGGCGGTAGCGGTGCTTATGTTAAAAAAACAATGACTATTGCTAGTAATACTGCCATTAGTATTTCTACTGGAGCTGGCGGAGCTGGCGGGCCTGGTGGCGGAAATGGTGGCGGAGGTGTTGTTAAAATAACATATACTTTTGAAGATCTAACTGCAAATTATTTCCCGCCAACTGATATAAAATTTTCAATGTTCTATTCTAAGAGAGCTACCGATCCTGCAGGTGCTGGATCAGCTGAGTATACTCCAGGCGATTATACTTTCGTATCTCCATTATATCGAAACTCGATAACGTTCTATGCATGGGGCGGTGGCGGCGGCGGCGCTGCTGGCGGCTCTGGTGGTACTTCTACAGTTAGCTTACCCAGTGTTACTTTATCAGCAGGCGGTGGCGGTTCAGGAGGCGGCGGGGGCCGTAGATATGTTGGAGGTAACGGTCCAGGTGGCACGCAATCAGGTGGATCATTAGGCGAAAATGGACAAGATGGTGTAAATGCAGCCAGAGGTAAAGGTGGCGATGCTGGCGGAGTAAGTTACGGCGGTGGCGCTGGTGGAACTAATCTAGGCGGCAACTTTACATCTGATCCTGGCTTTGCACCTGGTGGCGGCGGCAGCGGATTCTTTGGTTACGATGGATCCAAAGATCCTGGATATAGTGGCGGCGGCGGAGCTGGCGGAGCTGGATTCTCGGGTCAGACTTATACTGGCGGCGACTTACCAAAATCAACTAATGTTAACATACACGTTGCTCCTGGTGGCGGCAATGGTGGTGCTGGAAAAGTTAATATTGTATGGACTTAATTGGAAAAGAAAATGTTTTTTAAAAAATTTGAAAATGATGTTCCAAACGGATATCTAATAACTGAAGAAAATCTTAGACATGTACTAACTCAGGTTGATTTTGATGCTGATCCTCAACCTGAATTATTTGAAAGTTTAGGATATGCAGTGGTTATTATTACTGAAAAACCAGTGTTAACCCCATATCAAACAGTAACAGAGTATGAGACAAGAAACAGCGACGGAACTTGGCTACAGAATTGGCAAGTCAATGAAGTATCTGCTGAAGAAAGAAAACAAATATTTGATAAACAATTAAAACTAGTTACTGATCAACAAAATCATTTACTAGAAGTATATGCAACTCAATTAAAAGATCCAGATGAAACACCTGAAGAACTTGTTGTGATTCAAAATTGGATTGATGCTACAGAAGCAATGGACTTAAGTGATCCATTTAATGTAGTTTGGCCAGATGAAACTTGGCCAGGACTAACTGGTGAATCATAATTGATTAATTGCAATCAATGTGTTGGGATCAATTAAATCCAATATAAAATTGAAACTGACAATTGTTTTTCTAATGTCATTACTGATAACTGGAGCACGATGTATAACATAACTGGGAAACATTAATATGTCTCCCTCGTGAACATCCATAACAATCTTTTTATTTTGTCTGCTGGGTTCTATGATTTCTGTTTTAGGACTTGCTTCGTCAAGTTCTAAATAGTAAACCCCAGTGAAATTACTACCATGTGTATGCCATCCGTGTGCATTACCAGTGACATACTGTTGAAACCAAAACTCTTCAATGATTGCACTTTGATACCCCAGAGCCACAGCGAGTTTATTCAAATAGCTTTCAATATGTGGCTTAAGAAGCTGTACCCATGGTCTTGAAAAATCTCTTGCTTGACTCCAATCCAGTTTATCAACGCTGTCTGAATAATAAGAATCTTGCATTACTAATGTATCAGTAACTGATTGACTTAAATTTTGTAATACTTGCTGTTTTAATTCATCATGACTTGGGAGTTTTCCAATTGTATAGAAAGACTCTAATAGAGACGTCCTAACAGGTATATCAGTCATTTCTATAAAGTTCTCGCGGATATGGATTAAAGTAGTGATTCTCACCTTCTTTAAGACTGCGAGCAATTTCAAAAGCATTTGGCTTGCCTGTGCCAATCCAAGCTTCGTGATCAAAGCGCCAATGTTTAACTTCTGGATGTGGTTTGAACTGTGTTACGTTATGCGACACTAACTTATGTGGATGAACTAATGGAGTAAGTTTAGCAATGTAGTCGCTATTTGCCCACCAAAAATTACTGGAATAATGTGGCCAGGGCTCGAGATCCCAGTTTGGACCTGAGGTATCATGTGTTTGTAGAGCCGCCACATTATCCTTCCAGCGTTCAATAACACACCAGTTCAGCCAAGCTTTCCAATCTTCAACATTAGGATTACCCCAACGTGTAAGACCTTTAAGGTGTATGTAGCAAGCATGGAATGGCTCAGTTGCTTCTTTAGCTTGCTGTTGCATAAATGTAAGTCCAGGGTATTCAAACAATGCTGCGCTATCGCTTACAATGATTAACCCCAATTTAGGCGATTCTGTATGCTTATCAATAAGTCTAGTAAATGTTTGAGGTCTGCCATTTCCCATTAGGATAATGTCATCAGCAGCATCCATTAGTCCACTTGACTTAATACATTCTAATTGCTGATCAAAAACTGATTCCCAATTAGCTAATTCATTGATATTCCAGAATACTTTAATCTTTTTCATAGAAGCCTATTTCTAATTGATGGTGGAGGCCCGGGGAATCGAACCCCGAAGTGCGCCATGCAAAGGCGCCAGTTTCCCGTTAGCTT
>JAUKPQ010050789.1:0-28581 GCA_032273045.1 Chloridella minuta | reverse complement strand
GGGGATAATTGGTTTTTCGCTCCGACCGACCAATTAATTTTGCATAAATTATGCAAAAAAATGCCCTAATTATTTAAAAAAGATAAGAAAAAAGGCGGTTTTTTTGTTATTTTACACTAATTTATTCAAAAAATTAAATTCGTCATGCAAATCATTAATTTTATTGTTTAAATCTGGATTAGTTTTTTCAAACTCTAATATGGCAGCATAATTTTTTAGCGATTTTACTCCTCTATACATTTGATTTTGCAAAAGTTCGTCTATTAGTTTAAGTTTTTCTATTTTGTTTTCTTCAATTAGCTTCATGTTCAGTGGTTGTTTCTGGCGACGACCCCCTTGAATCTTGTTTGCCGACGGCTTCTTCAGTTTCACTACTTGCTTCTTCATTCGTGTTGTCAGCAATTCCTTTTCCTTCGTCAATATCGGTTTTGGTTTCAACGATCTCTTCAGGTTTGACATCTTCATGTTTGGTATCGCCTTGCCCTTTGAGACGTTCATATTCGGCGAGGATTTTTTTTGAGTTTTCTGTGGTGTTGTTTCCAAAGTTGTACTCGTTGCAGAAATGTTCCCCATATTCATCTGGTTTGATTCCATTTGAGTCGTTTACAAATTTTAAAAATAATGCGCAAAATTCTCCACAAACGTTTGTGTCGTAAGCTTGTATTCTTTTTGGTGAATGTTTTAAATATTTATAATTCTCAGGCAATTTATAGTCTTCTTTTCCATAAGAATCCATAATTCTATTATCCGCTTGTGCTAACCAATGATGATCTGCACCATTGTTAAATTCATCTTTGCTAGCACCAGTAAAAACAAAACTTAAAGAATATTTATTATTTGCTAAATTGTTCAAATCTCCTACATGAGCAGTAAAATTATTATGCGAACACCAATCTAATAATTGTTTATCTGATAAAGCAGTTTTATTTAAATGTAAATCTTTAGTTGAAATGTTTTCCATAGTTTAAAATATTTATCTAAAAATAAAAAAATTATTGTTGTTGATTAAAAGTTGATGATATAGCAGGTGTTCCGTTCAAAGTTGCGATAGCAGGCCATTTAATTGTTGTAACTTGGTGAGCAGCGTTTAATTGCCATTGTGTATCCACTATTTTATATACTCTCAATTTATAATTGTTTGTCATAGGATTACCATTAATATCTCTTATTTCGCATTCAAGTGTCATAGTACATGCACCTGGATCACTTGTTGTTTTTCCCAAACTATTTTCCATACTTGGATCTACGTTAATTATAAAATATCCTCCATACGTAAACATGTTAAATTGTGATCTAATTGCTCTATCTTCGTAACCTTTTCTTTCAGTATACAATTGATTAAATTTAGCAAGATAATTTAATCCATCGTTCAAGTAATCAGATTGTGTTCTTATGTTTTCTGCAATGTAATCTGGTTGATAAAATATTTGATTTCTACCTCCAATTGTTAACTTAACATTTTTTATGTAGTAACCACACGCTAAAGCGTCAGGTAAATTTGTGATTGTTATAGCGTTTGGCATTGTTGTTGTTGTTATTGTTTGTGTTGTTCCAGAGCTGTTATATAATGCAAAATAAATTTGTCGTGGTTGTTGCGACGAAATGTTAAATGTTGTTATAAAATTTGCTTGTGATTGTGGTTGTTGATCGTAGTATGAAACATCATTTGCTAGGTAAGTTATTGGTGTTGACATAAATGAATTGTTAAATTGTAGTTGTGAAGCTGCATTCATAATATATGACATGTAACATAATTTGTGAATTGACGATTGATTTTGTTGCAAACTTGCGCTCATAACACAAGCTCCAGTATCTGAAACATTAAAATTTTGTGTATTCAAAACTATACTCATTTTGAAATGCACTCCAGCTGGCACAAAACTATCATTTGCAAAATGCATGTGAAGTTTTCTAAACGGAATGCATATAGGTATAACTGCAGATATAGGGACTCCTGCGGCCGGTGCAGTTGTTTGACTATTCCAAATAACGTTGTAAATTTCTGTCATATATTTTCGGTACAAAGCTTCCCATTCTGGATTTGGTGGATTTGAGTTTAAATAAAAACTAGTTGCTGTTACTTCTTTACTTATACCAACTGAATATGGTAACCCAGCTGTCAATTCTAATTTTAATTTTTCACTCAAACCAGAATAATTTGATTCTAACGAAGATGTCAAAGATATAGGATTTCCATTTGTTGTTTGTAACATTGGAGGTGAACCAATTATAACGTTGTTATCTCCTGCAGTAACTTGTATTGTGTTTATAAATTGTAACCAAGCCATTTGTTGTTGAATACCATTTGCAAAATCATAAACATTTTTGCTTTGAGGGCTTGATAAAGCTTCAGTAGCTGTTGGTGTTACAGTTACAAGCATTGACATTTGCAAAACAATGTCATTTAATCTAACAGGACTGTTTGATACAAAATCAAAAACAATATTGTTCAAAGTGTAAGATTGTGGAAAACAATTGATGAATGCATTGTTAGTAAATTCATTCATATAAATGTGACCTTGTTCTGGCAAATCATAACTGTTTATTACCTTAATTAAAGGATCGCTAGCTGCATTCAAACTTGGCACAATAGTTGCGTTTCTTGCAGCTGCATCACCTGTTATCGCTGGAGTATTTATTTTTGCGTTTATAGACATTTTGAATTGATTGAAATAAGTTTAATGATTAAAAAATAATTTATTCTTTATATATTCGATTGTTTGACAAGAAGTGTAATTATTAATAGTAAAAAAATAATGTTATTTGTGCGAAGAATTTAACATTTCTGCATATACATTTTGATTCACGTCCATCCATATAATTTTTGTAAATTCCATTAAACATATAACAACTTGATTCATTGTCGTATTGTTTATAGGCCCATAAAATACTTTGTCAAGTTCGTCTGTATCAAATAATGGCCAACTTTTACAATAATCTATCTTCATCAAAACTTGTTTGTTTTCAACAGGCGGTCTTTCTTTTGTATCGTAAAAATATGGTGTCACTTGTAAACTAATATTGCAAGGATTTGTTATCAAATTTGCTTCTTGATATTTAAAATATTTTCTATTGAAATCGTAATTATTTTTATAATAATCAATGTTTAAATGAGCAAAATCCACATTTGTTAATCCTTCAGTCCAAGCAGTCAAATTTTTGTATTGCAATTTTGTATTATCCTTGTTTTTGAAACCAATTTGTAATGTTCTAAAAGTGTGGCCAGATGTAGAGTCGTAAGGCCAACTTCCATAATTATAATTGTGTGAATTTGTTACATAATCATTAGGTAAATAATTATATAATGTTGGTGTGCTAGTGTATGATTTTTGAACAAAATAATGACAGGCAACAGGACAAATATCTTTTTCTTGCAAATATAATTCGTAATATGTTGGAAAATTACTTGGGCCAGATTGTGCTTTCGCTATTGCTCTCTTTCCAAAATAATTGTATTCTTTTGAAGTCCAAAATATTTGTTGATTAGTTGCCAATTTATTATATGCCCAATCTTTTAACACGTATTGTGAAAAACTTAATGTTACATTTTCTGGCGTAAAACTGTTTGTCAACAATAATGTTGTAGGTGACATTCTAGCCAAAAGTTCGCTAATATCCAAATTATAATTCAATCTAAGTTTAAACAATGTGTTCATTGGTAAACACAAGTTTGAATCAAAAAATGGATCTATTTCGTACAAAGGTATTGTAATTCTTCTTGTAAAATAAATGTCTTTGTCCTCTTGAAAAGCAAATAATTGATTCATAAATCCAGCAAATAGATTGTCAAATCCACTTGTATTTAAATTTGGATTTTTTGGATACGCCAAAACAGCTTCTGGATCATTGTTCCCTGTCATTATTTTGCTATTAGGTTGTGTTAAACCGTTCATTGTTAAACATCTATCTTCTGTATACGTGCGTTTCATATTTTGTCTGTACATATTTTTGAACATTTGATTTTGTTCCAAATAAATATCGTTAACTTTACACATGTTATTTCCCAAATAAAATTCCATACTTTTTACCAAATTTCCAAATATATTTGATCCTTGACACCATTTTGAAACGTTAACTTCGTTTCTTTGATAGTCACTTGCTTTAAATGCTTGAAATTTTATAAGAAATTTTGCGTCAAAAGAAAGATACATTTTGTTTAATGGGATTTCTCCCTGTGTTAAATAATTTATTTCAGAAAAATATTCATTGTTTCCTTTATAGATAACTTCTAAATCTCTATTTACATTCTCTACATAATTTATATAATTGTTTAATAAAATTGTTTCAAGTCTTTTTCTCAACGGATTTTCCATTTTTTATATTCCTTCAAAAATTAATGGTTGACTTATATAAAATGCGTTCATGTCTTTGTCTATCACATATTGTACTGGATATTTAAATAAAACATTTATAGAAGTTCCCAATGGCAAACTATTAATAATCGTTTGTGGCCCTGACAAATCTGTTGCATTAAATGTAATATTGTTTTTTATTGAAAATTCAATGCGAAGATTGCAGTTTGTGCTTGCGACTAAAGGACGTATATTTTTTTTGTTTATTTGATCTGGACTAATAAACAGTTCTATAGGTTTAATATTTTCAATCATGTTCATAGACTGCAGCACGCTTATAGATTTTCCATCATCCCAACTTTCTGATTGCACCAAGTTTTGATTTACGTCAAATGAAGACAAGTTTGTGTTAAATGATCCAACGCCTGAACTTACTTCCCAACTATTATTTAAATAAGTATTAACAACAGATTGAACTTCAACTCCGTCAATAAATATCTTTAAAGAGTTTATGTTAATTCCAGCCAAGTATCCTTTTCCATCGTTTTGTAAACACGAAAAATTATTATCCGGATTAATTGTAGGATCATTTTGATTTATAACCCATGGATATGGATAAGTAAAATACAACATTATGCTTGTTGGTGGAAATATCAACTGTTTCATGTACGTAAATGTTGATTGTGTTGCATTAACTTGTTGATAATCTAATCTATATGACCAACTATTGTAAAGATAATATGGCGGTAATGTTAGCTGCCTTTCTTGAATATTATTATTAAATTCATATGAATAATAAGTAATCTCTGGCGAACAATTGGCTAAAGATACGGGAAAATTATCTGTTGTTGTGTCGATAGCAATGTATCCACCATTTCCATAATAAGGTAGAAATCTATCTCCACCAATTAGATAACCGTCTTCAACTTTTGAAATTCTAAATTTTATGTTAAAACTGAATTTTGTGTTTGGTGGCAACATTTGATTGGTGTCTAAAAATGGAAAAAAATTTTTTAAAGCCATTGTACATTGCACTATCGCATTACCTGAAGCAACTGTTGACGGTGTGTTATAATAATTTAATGTTGTGTACGGATTTAAAAAATTATCATACAAGATTTGATTTTCGATATCAGTATAATAAAACAATGGACTTGTTTTTGTGCATGGTAATCCGATCGTGTGATCTGTTCTTTTTTCTGACATATCTTTTGGTGTGCAAGCCATTATGCTTTTTAACGCGATTATATTTGATTGGATGTTTTGATCTGGTATCAGATTGGTATCCAAGTTACCAATAAACCCTTCAACTCTAAACAAAGAATTTAAAAAACAATAAGGCGACTGTATCCATTGTGATGCATTGTTTGTTTGAATGTTTCCAATTTTTGATGTGGCATAAACGATTGGAATTTGAAAACTAAAAAGTAACTCTTCAGGTTTCATCCATCCCTCAGTTGTAAAACAATAATTAAAATTTTGAAATCCTTGATTAGATTGCAAAGAATTTGGTATTTTTCTTTCTAAACGCTTGCTTGTAAAATTTTCATTTATAAACAATTTTTGTTGTTGTTGAAGTAAATCGTTAACATTATTATTTATCTCTATTATTTTTGTGCTCTCCAAATTAGTGCCATAAGTAGCTCTAATTGATGAAGTTTCTAAAAGTGTATTTTGATTTCTTGTTTCGTTACCTAACAAAAAACTTTGAACCGGCAAATTTATGTTTGACATTTTTTATTGAAAATAATTATAAAAATTTCGTAAATAAAAAAGTATTTATGGTAAAGGTCCTGAAGATATATCATTTAAAGGCACATTAATTGTTTGTGCTTGAGAACTATTAATATTACCGCCTTTTTTTCTTGGCATTTTAATTCCAACACCTGGCCCTATTATTGGCACACCAACTTCTCCCCCAATACCTGAACCAATATGTCTACCTCTTGCATTATGTTCTCTTACATTTGAAACTCTATGTGCATGTCTGTCTCTTCTATCTTTACCATCAGCAACTATTGTTCTACCACGATGTTCTTGACCATTCATGTTAATGTGATGTTTTGGATTTTCTAATCCACAAGCTACTCTACTACTTACAGAACCTCCATAATAATTTTCTTGTGGCATAACTTTATCAGCTACATTTTGTCCTACTTGATTTACCATGGGCCCTAATAACCCACCAACTAAAGTTGAAGCTATCGCGGGAAAAGCTCCCTCGAGTAAAGGCAATAAAAAAGCCATTTTTAATTTAAATGAATTTGAACTGTTATATTTGTTAAAGGATTTGAATTGGCATAAATTGAAAATGATGTTTGATTATTTATAACGTTAGCAAACGATTGAGCATTTTTACCATTAATTATGTAAGAAGGTATTATATTTTCTTGATATCTTCTTCCCAAATCTGAACCTACTACTAAATTAAAATTGCTTGTTTGCGTACTATTTACATTTATAATTGGCAAAACTGTCATTGTATAATTTGTAAAACGTCCATATTTTGTTTGCAAACTAAAAGACGATTTGTATTTGTAAAGATTTGTATTTATATCAAATGACCATTCTGTCCCAGTATATTCCAAGTTAAATATCAAGTTAAATGTTGAAATAAAAAAATAACTATTATATTCTTTTGTGTTAAAATAGTTGACAATTTGACGTAGTCCAATCGAAAAAGGTTTATCATCGCACAACGCTAAACTCAAGTCACTTGATGGCAATGTGACAAATTGTTTTGAAGCCCAAAAACTACTGTAAATTTCATTGTAAGCTTGTGATTCGCCTATTGCTCCACTTATGTAAAATGTATCTCTAACAATTGGCGTTGTGCTAGTTGTTTGTGAAATTGTTAGTTTATCAAAATTTACAACTTTCAAATTACTCGCATTATCGTTTGAAACGTAAATTGCTCCATTGTTTATGTTTCCTTGTGTTCCCTGATAATTTAAAACTGTATTTTTGTAACTTGGTGTTGACATGACGCTGTGATTGGAGCTGTTGTAAGAATTTATAATTAAATTGCTTGTGTAACCCGACGGTGGGATATCTGTGATGCCTAATTGAAAATCTTTATTGTTATAAATTAAATAATTAACATCAGTTACATCCATGTAAATGCTTGTTATTGAAGTTTCTGTCCACGTGCCGTTAGGTTGTTGTGATATAACTTTAAGAGGTTTTGTTGATGTATATTCGGTTGATCCATAAAAAAAATATCTATATGTTGAATAATTTTTGTTTGTTTGATATTTGTACGGACGTTCGTAAAGATAAAATTTAAAATTGTTATCATTAAAATTTATAACAGGTAACCCAGCAACCAATGTCACATTACCTGTTGTCAAATTTATTTTTGATATTATTTGCGACGATTGAAATTGATCAGTTGGTTGTTTATCCAGATAAAGAGCGGTTAACGTATTATTACCTATGATAGGGCTAGTACCAACATAAATATTCTGAATAGCCGCATCAAACGGCAAATTATTATTATCAATGTTTAAAAAACTATAAATTAAAGGTTCTTCAAAATCTGCATTTTGATTGGCTGCGTCGGTCATGTTTACATATCTTGGCAACTCTGTGATTGCATATAATCTTTTTTTGGGAACTTCAAGTAAAGTTCTTTGACGATCGTATTGAGGACACGAATATACGCTACCACATTGAACTGAATATGCATTTTGAAAATTTGGATAAATTATGATTTGATCAAATTTTTGAGGTTCACGTATGTAGCATATATTGTTTGCTGGTATTGTTAATAAAGTATTATTATCATTATTAAATTTTGGCCCATACTTTGTTGCTGCATTAGATGGCGACAAACTCAAAACAGCTGGTTCAGGAGCCGAATAAGGTTCTGGTTTGATACTTTCATTTACCGTTGACAAAATCTTTTTACCTATTGAAAATATTTTCTCTTGACTACCATTAGCAGTTCTTGTAAATCCGCAGTTACTTGTGAATACAATTTGTCGTGTCCAAAAATTGAAAGGTAAGTAAAAAATATTAAGAGTAGGATAATTTTGTGTCGGATAAAAAAATTGATAAGCGCATTCGCGAGGAGTATAATTAAGATAATACAAAACCACATAATCTAGATTTACGCTTTTCCAATTCTCTCTCAAATTAAAAAAATCGTATCCTAGTTTTGACAAATAGATACGTATGTTCTGATAATAAAAATAACACTCTGATTGTTGATATTTGTTTTTGTATTCGTTTATTCTGTTCAAAATATTGTTATCGTAAATTAAAGTAGGTTTTTTTATAATTAATAAAAAACGTTGATCTTCCATTATTGAATACTTATGTAATTTTTTGGCAACGTTTTATAAAATTGAAAAAATAACCAAGTATATTCATTTGTAGAAGCAACATTATTTGTTAAAGAATTTATATAAGAAATTTTTCCATTGAGTATGTATTCATTGCATCTGTAATACGATAATTTATTATCTGATACTAAACAACTACTACTGCATTCATTAATTTGTTGGTTTGACCCATCGTAATAACTTGTAAATTTTGCAAAACTAACATCGTATAAACCGTAAATGTTTGAAAACATTTTGAAAAATTTGCAATTCTTTATTGGTACTTTTGTTGCCAAATCAAATGTCGCGTTTGTGTCGTTTGGTGGTATAGCAACGAATAAAACATCTGATACGTCACTTGATGTTAACATGTCTGGCATAGATTTGAAAAACAAAAAGCATATTGATATTGGTTCTTTAACATTGTCTTGGCCTTCAACTAATCTTATAGTACCATCATTTAAACTAACATTATTTAATTTGTAAACAATTCCTAAAGACTCTTGACAAGAAAGTATTGATTTATTAACTGGTTCTTGATTTGGGTCAAACACTAAAGTAGTCGTAGCAAAAGGACAATAAATATTGCATATTGTAGTTGATATAGCTGTAAAATAGTTAATAGTATTTATTTGAAAATTATTAAGTTGAAATTGAGCTGTGTAATTGTTTTGTTCTGATAAGGTAATGACAAAACTGTAATCATTTAAAACACTCATAGTAAATGTTTTTTTAATGCGTGTGGATTTTCTTCAATTGCTTTCAAAATTGACTTGTGATCTTTAAAATCTGTTGGCTTTAAATACATCTCCAAATCTTTTTTATCTTTATTTTCACTCATAAATTTAACCATCATAGAATAAGTATTTGCTTTGTGATAGTTATTAATATGTTGAGGTAAACAATGATATATTGCTCCTAATGCATAAGCTAATCTATTCTTATCACTTACATCATGTGCTTGTGTATAACCTTTACCTAATTCTTCCATTAAATGTTCATGTTTTTTTGGTGCACTTTGTTTAAACTTTTCCAAATATGTTAATTTTTCTGCATTATTATTATTTTTTTGTTTGTTGTAAAGCATGTGATTTTTATGAATATTATCATGTGATGGCGATGTGTTTATGTTTTTCCATTTTACTGTTCTTTTTGTTTCTCCTTTACCCGATCTAATGTTGTCGTTTAAACATTTTGCACAAAGTAAATCATTTGAATCTTTTTCATGTCCCATAAGCGGTTGTTCATTTGAATGTTTTGCTCCACAATTAGAACAATTTACCAAATCTTCTTCTTTTACCACTTTCTCTTCTTTTTTAGGTACATTATTTTTAATAAATTCCGTAAAATGTTGCAATGTTGATTTGACATTGTTTTTAAATTTTGGTAATTTTGTCAATAATCCGTTTCCAACTTTTGGCACGCTCATTAAATATTTATGTTGATCTATTAAATTATCTGCTTTGTGTCTTCTGTACATTTCAAATATTTTTTGCAATTCTTCATTATCTTTGTAAGGATCTTCAATTCCTCTACCAGTTTTTGGTGCTGATCCAAAATCTTGAGCAGCTTCTTTATATCTTTTTTCTGCAGGCACCAAATCTTTATCAGATTCTAATAGTTCCGGATCACGTAAAATTCTTTCATGAGGGGCATTAAAAAACCAATCGTACCATCTTGAATATTTACTTGGGTCTTTTAATCTTTTTTGTTCAAATACCAAAAAATTTAAAAAGTTTGCCAATATAGATTGAGCCAAAGATATTTCATTTGAAGAAGCTATAGGATCATATTTTTGCAAATTTTGCAACATGTAAAATACTTCGTCATGATACATGTTATAAATTTGTTCAACTTCATTTTTATCTTTTCCTTGCAAATAACTTGTTGCCAACAACCCATCAAAACTTATGACAATTTTTTTAACTTGTCTTAACAAATTGTTTGGCTCTGTATTAACTTCATCTTCTTCCCTCTGCATGTAATAATTATGATAACCAGCATTTAACAAAAAATCTTTCAAAGATATTTCAATAGTGTTTGAAGATATTTGCGAGTCTCGTAAATGTTTAAGATTGTTGTAAAAATTTCCAAACGATTTTACATTTTTAGTATGAGAATAATACGCATTAGATAAATAATTTATATTTTCTTTTAAAGCATCAAATGGGTTTGCAAAACTATCCAATCCATAATATTTTTTTACGTCTTCTTCACCACTCCAATCCATAGGTTTACTGCTATTCAATTTACCATAGACAATTTCGTCTAATTTTTTAACTTTTTTTATTTGATTGCCTATTGTATCCATTTCCATGTATGTATTATATAATTCAGGCGTATGATCTGCCGTATGTAATAATTTATCTTTGCTATATTCCATCAACATACCACCTAATTTATTCAACACAAGACCCATACCATTATTTGATTTGTCCAAATATTTTTTGCTTATAATTGGCAAAACAAATTCTTGTATAACGTTGCTTGCTGAATTTATCAAGTCTTCATGTTTAGCCCACGGGTTACGAACATATTCTCCTACTTCAGTTGCGTTTACCTGTATTCCATCTACGCTAGCATTCATCAAAGCCATTTGAATTTTGTCAAGTTGATTATTAAATTCAATTACACTATAATTCGGTACAGACAGACTAAAATTGCTATTTTTCGAATCATGATATTGTTGCAGTTCTTTGTCGTCTAAAAAAGTAGACATTGCAAAATCTTTGCCTTTTTCTTTCAACTCGTGTAAAAATGATGAAGCAGATGTGGTAAAATTTTGTTCGTTGCTAGGATCCAATCCTAAATTCCAACATGTATATTTGAAAGCTTCTTTTAGTTTGTCCATATGTTTAGCAACAAAAAATGAATCGCCATAATATGAAGCAAATATAGAAAATGCCAAAGCTAAACCAACTAATTTGGTTTTACCACTTATTCTTGGAACATTAGCTGCAACATTTGCAACATTATTTTCCAATTCTTGAGCTCTACGCAACAACCTCATAACCTGTTCCTAAAATGTAAAATATATATTACAAAAAAATAAATTTAATAAAATTTTTTTGATTACTTGGTTACGTTGTGGCAAAATATTCATATTTGGTAATTCTTGTAAATACTGTGCTCTTTCAGTTTCACCAAACATACCATTTAATTCCAATCCTACCCCATCTTCAATATTGTTTAATTGACGTTGAACTAATTTTATAAATATGGATGTAACCAGTGAAACACCAGTAACAAACATTGCGCTATTTTGAAATGTTGCCATTTTATAAAAATCATATGTATGTTTTGCCAAAAATTTTGGTCCGTTTGTTGCTAAACGTGGTAAAAACCATTGAAGAAAATTTTCAGTAACGTCTAAAGCAGCACCAGTTCCTTTTGCTACTATTTTTGCAAATTCTAACGCATATTCAGCAGTCATTTTAGTTGCATCAAAACCCGATGATAATACTTGAGAAAGAACAGCAAAAGATGTTGTGCTCAATTCTTTTCCCAGCGCACCCATTTTTTCCAAATAATACAAGTTGTTTGTCGTATCTGTTTTTAAAAATTCAGTTTCTTTTATTTTGGCTTTATTTACAGGCTCCCCTATTTTACATTGCATCAAGTCTTTTTTATTTTTTATAATGTCTTCAAAATTTTTTAATTCTAAACTAACACGTGGTTTTTCTATTTCTGTAACATTTTGTGTTGGTTTAAACAATTCTCCATTTGTTTGTGCAGTATTTTCTATTGCTTCTTCACTTAATTCTTGATTTGTTGTTGGTGTGGGCGCCAAAACTTTTCGTATAGGAAAAGGTACATTTGTTGAAGACATTGAAAAGTTTGATGATGGTATAATATCGTTAATCAAATTAACATTGTCAAATTCTGTATTGTCTACATTGGGTTCGTAAACAGCAACATCAGTGTTTAGCACAGGCCCTTCAACATTAGGTACTTGCACGATTGGATTTGCCAATTCTTCACGAGACGTTTGCTCATCTGGTTCATGATGATCTATTACGTTTGCTTGTTGTTGACTTGTTCCCGGCATATTTGGATCTAATCTTGAGTAGGGTGGTGGTGCTCCGTTAACTGCAGGCGCAGGTGGCTCAACATAATTGACAAGATTCATTTCTTGATCAAGTGGTGGTTCTCTGTAACCATTATTGTTGTTGTTTTGTTGGCCAGCATTGTTAAAATCCATACGATTGCCTGGTATTCCACCCATTCTATTAACATTTCCTCTTGTTGGCCATGCATTGTATGCTAAATATCCAGCCATCCCCAAACCAGCTGTATTTTTTAATGTATTAAAAAAATTACTCTCTTTTTCTTGAAACCCTTCATCTAAATATTTGTACTCTTCTAACTCTTTATCTTTGTAGCGTGCATTCAATTTAGTAGGGCCATATGACGGATCATTATCTTTTAAAAATTGCTCTCTGTAATCTAACAAATATTCACTAGAAATATTAGTGTAATTTGCATAATATTTATTTTTTTCTTCATTTTTATCTGTTCGTTTTTCATTTTTATTATTTTCCAAATTATTTTCTTCTTCTAATTCCATTTTAGATGTCTAATAGAATATATTCTCCAATAGATGGTCTTATGGCTATGTTGGATACTACCGTCGGCGATATTTGTTATGTAAATGAGGCTGCTCAAACTGTTACTATAAAATTAAATAATCTACATAAAAAAAAAACAAGAAGAATGATTATAATGTTAGGTAATTGTCAAGGTTTAAAATTCAAATCATACACAATAGAAAAAGTGAGCATGATTCTATTTATAGATAATGAAAAAATAGCAATTCCAGCACAAGACTATGAAAGAATTTTAGCCGTGTTGACAAATATTTATCTTTACAAAAGTGGTGATAAAGAAAGTAAAGACGCAGCAAAAGATCGTCTTACGTTATTATTTATAAAAGAATTAAATGCTTATTCATCATCAGGTGATTTAAATGAAAACATTGTCGAAAAATTATTATCTAATAACATCCAATCAGTGCAATTTGTATTTTCTTTATCAAAATTTTATGAAAACAATATGGTTCGAAATTTAGCTAACGCTAATAAACTTATACCACAAGACTTGCCATTATTTTATACGTATGATCAAGTACTGGATTTATATTCATTAATACCTGAACGCGAAGAAGATGAACATGGACTTTTACCCCATTTAGAAGATGAGATATTAGAGACTATAAATATAAATGCTCCGATCCTGGATGAGTTAGACTACGAGACTATAAATGAAGATGAAGAAAGATTTTTTAGAGCTTATAACAATTTTAATAACAATCCTAAAAATAGCAAAGGCTATGGAAGGCAATACCAATATAGCAGTAATAGAGCCGCAGGAACTCACATCCATACAATCCCCAGAATGGTTTTTCAAGAAGCAAAAAAGCGTGTGCGGCATTGACATCTTTTCGGACGAATTTCCAGATTTTAATTATGCTAAAGGCGAACTTTTTTTTAATTACTACAAATTAAGAGACTTTGTTTCAGTTAAAAAAGATACAGAATATCTATTATTGTTGAATAATTGCGAATACTATAAACCTTCTGATTTTTGTGGATACGATCATTTCGTTGTAAATGGAAATGATAGTATTTGCTTTGATCAGTTTAATAACCCAGTTAAGGATTTTATAGTTTCTACCATTGTCATTGACTCTGATTATGACAAGAAAGATTTTTATCTTTCCATAAGAAATGTTGGAATTCATGATTTGTATCTTTCTTCTTGCAATGCAAGCATATTTAGAGTCAGTGTTGACAAAGATAAACCTATTGAGAAAACTGTTTACGAAACACCAGTTATGAAATTTTATGAAGAAGAAAAAGAAATTTTTGATCAAGTGGTAGAATTTAAGCAAGGAACAACAGGTGCAAACGCTTTGGACATTGTATTTTTTAACAATTATACAATGCAACCGAAAGGTTCTTTGAGCATTCGTTTACCTTTGATCAAGTCATATCATAGCAAACCATTTACGTTTGTGCTGCGATCAAGATTTGCAAGAACAGGCGTACGCATTCATTCAGTCACTTCTTTGGACAAGCAAGCAGAAGGGGTAGAAATTCTATTGGTAAACAATGGCACATATGTGCAAAGATTGGAAAACAATTTTTTGAGCTTGTATTTGGAGGAGATTTTGGCAGCAAACTTACCATTGGAAACAATACCAGTTATCGCAACTAATTTTAACATGGACAGAAGCAAATTTCATGTTCCAGTTAAAATGAGATACAAATATAGAAAATCTAAATCTATTTTAATTGAAAAAAAGAATTAAAACAATGTATTTTTTTTGTGCTTTAGATGTTAAATTTTATAGATAATAAACTGTATTTAAAAAAACAAAAAAATCAAATACCTATTGACTTGAATTATTTTAAAATAAAAAATAAGGATTTTAGTTTTAAAGAGTTTGTTTATGAAATTGTTGGCAATAAAGAACGTTTTGTTCATAAAGATGAGCTTCTATATGAAGAAGAAATCAAATATAAAGTTACCAAAGACATTATGAAAGTAAATAACAAGTCTAAATGCTTTGTCTCATCTATTGGCGAATATAGGTTCAGTTTTGAATATTTGTTTTACCATTCGCATATCTATTGCAAGAAAATAAAAAAACCCAAAGATAAAAAAGAAATTAAAAACATGTACGATTTGCAAAGACTTGAACGATTTGTTTACGAAAATGAATATTTTACCGTACGAAGATGCGAATATTATGCAAATGGATACATATCCAAACCAGATTTTAAATTGGAGAAATTTGAAACTTCGCCAATAAATGAAATTTACCGATCATTTGATGCAGTCATGTGTTATGACGTGGAGACATGTATTTTTTTCAACAATACTTGTGACAAACCTAAACAACATCAACCGTACATGTTGGCTTGGGAATTTCATATCAATGAAAGACTTTTGGATTATGAACCTGCACGCGGTATCATGCATCATGAGAATTTGAACGAAATGTCTTCAATAGGTGAACAATTTGTTAATCTAATAGAAAACACAATGTATGAGTATTACATTTATGAGATTATTGTTTTTGGTTACAACAATTTTAATTTTGATGACAATTTCATTTTGAATGCATTTCTTAAGCAGCATTATTATATTGATAAACGTGAGCGAAATGGTAAGATAAGTACTCTTCGTGTATCAAAAAATGGAAGATTGATTATTTTTAAAGATTTAATTCCATGGTTACCAGATGTAACTTTGAAACAAGCATGCATAGATTACAATACGTTTGATTTGAAAGGTGAATGTAACGTTTTGATTTATAATAAAATGTGTGAAAAAGATAATCGTATTATAAAGTATTGTAATGAAGAAAAATTTTTTGAGATTGCCAACGCCAAAACTTTTAGAGATAAACGAGAATTAAAAATGAATGAAAATTATTATGTTAAAGAACATGGTTTTTTTATGGTATACGAATACATTAAAGATTATTGCATAAACGATGTCAAGGCAACCATTGGTTTATTTTTTCACATAAACAATTCATTTAACCGCGTGCAAAATTATTTTTATGAAAAAAATCAGGTTCAACTTCAACATAGAAATATATTGCGTTACATATCGCCAGCATATGTCGTCTCCAAGATTTACAAACAAATCTTTGATCAAAATCATTTGAAAAGATTAAAAATTTTTAATTTTGAATTGGCAAGATATTTTTCTGCAGCTTATTATGGAGGTTTGGTAAATTTTGGTGCATTAGGTGAATACGTGGGAGAAGATATTAAATGTTTTGATGTAAGTGCAATGTACCCTACCGTCATGACAAACGACTATCCAGTTATGTTTGAACGCGAAGATTTGATAATGGGTTGTGCTATTGACCTTGAACTTTATCAAACAATCATAGATAGGACTATAAACAAAAGAAATGAAGCTTACGATAACAAGACTCTTTTTGATTATCAATGGCTTGATGAAATAAATGAAATACGAGGTATATTTTTTGTTGACATATTATCACCAACAAATGAAAACGAAATGATTTGCATATCTCCTTTTCCACATCGTTATTATGGCTCTCAAAAGATTAGCTACGATTACAAAACAAAATATGGTGTTACCATATGTACCAGCGAATTGAAAACATTAATATTATTTGGGTTTAGTATTAAATTACAGTTTCACATTTATAATACAGTTTTTTTAAAGAAGGATTCTTTTTTTAATTCTATCATGGACCCTTTAAATACATTTAAAATGATTGCAAAAAATAATGGCAACACTGCTGACAAGAAATTGAACAAGCTGTTTCAAAACGTTATTTATGGTAAACTAGGACAGCACATTGAGCACACAATAACAACGTACAAGTATACTAATTATAGTCAAAATTATGAAAAAAATGATGAGCAAAATGTTTTCAATTCTTTGCATTACATTGCTTGTTTTATAACTGCTGAGGCCAGATTTGTTTTGTGCAGAACTATTTACCATTTGCAATCGACAAGTCTATTCCTAAGAGAACCAATTAACAAACGATGTGGCATGTTTTTATTGTGCGATACAGACAGCATAATGTTTGACGCAGCTTTGACAACAAAGATTGAATTTATAATTAACGATGAGATGGGGTATTGGAGTAAAGAAAAACAAGATTATGTTGTGCATTGGAAAGAGAAAAAATACAAAGGTATAAAGAAATTGTTTATTTTGGGTAGAAAATCTTATGTGCCTGTAGATGGTAAAAATGAAGTTATAAGCAGAACTTTGAAAGGCATACGTAGAGATCAAATGGCTTTAATAACCTATGATGTGCTTAAACAAGTTTGTTCAAACATACCTTTTACTATGCGTTTCACAAGCTTATCAAAATTGAACGTGCAAAGTGACAATATATTTGACATTGCCAAAACGTTGCTTGAAGAAGATGTAAAAAAAACTTTAACTTTAACTGAGATACCAGAGATTTGCGAGTGTGATAATGAATTGGTAAAAAAAAATAATAATGATAATTTACAAAAAACTTTATTCAAAGAAAATGTTAACAATTTTTTAGTTTTTGTTAAAGCATCAATAAACTAACTATTTTATTTGCCTCTTGCTTTTTTCATTCTTTCAGCGAAATCTCTTCTTGCTTGCGGAGTCCATTTCATTTTACCACCTTTTTTGTGACGGCCTAAGCCTATTAAACCAGAAATCATAGGAGGCATAAAAGCTTTTAAAATGCCGCCAAGGCCTTTACCTCTTCTACGTCTTCCTCCTTCTACCATTGCGTTTGCTCCTAATAATTTTCTTGCTAAACCCCCTTTTTTGCGTTTACCTGCGTAAAGGCCTCCTTTTCTTTTTCCTGCGTACATGGTTGATTTATAACTGAAACGTTAAATTCGTCGTCTGTAAGGATTGCTGTCAAATATTGATTGTTTATTCTTGAGTGATACAAATTGTAAATTTGTCCGGCGATCAAAAATAAGAATTCAAAAAATAAAATGTAAAAGTGAAAAGATTCGATTGCTATAATCATTTATATTAGTTGTTTTGGTGTAAAAATTTATTAAAATTGTTTGTGAAATAATTGTTTAAATAGAAAATTTAGTACAATGTGTTTATACTATTAATAATTATTTTTTATTTTTTCTTTTACGTCGTCCTTTACCAGCGTTAACTGGTGTTGGTTTATTCCACAAGTTCCATATATTACTTTGCCCTTGATGTTCAGGTCTAACAATTGGTTTTCTAACATAGGGAGCAGTTTTATCTGCTAAATCAACCAACGACTTGTTGATATCATTTTTTTCAAAAGGATGATCAACAGTTTTTACCCAATTTTGCCTTTGTGTATAACGAGAATTAAAACGGTATGGGTCTGACATGTCTTTTAGATTGCGATTTGCATCTAATTTATCATTAAGTTCGTGCATAAGAGCTTTATTTGCTTGATCGCTAAACGATTTTGGAAATTTGCTCATGTCACGATTGTCTACCAAAGCAATTTTTCTTGTTTCATTTACTAAATTATTGTTTGTGTCAAAAGGTCTTAGCACAGATCTTTCTTTTTCAATCCTAGGTACGGCCCTTAGTTCTTTTATTATAGGTTTATTTATAAATGCTTCTGATCTTTTGGCAATATCCTTGTCGGTTTTCCATTTTGTGTATGCTCTCACTGGAGCAGTATTTTTTACAATGTTTTTTGCCTTGCTTATACCCGATTTTATTTTGTTTATACCATTTCTTGCATATTGAACACCTTTGTAGGCAGTGTATGCTTTGGCAACTGTATCAAATATACCTTTACCTTTTTTAGTTTTTAAACCTTTGCCTTTTGCGGCACATGATTTTTTAGCTTTTGCCATAATTAAAAAAATAAAAAAACGCAAGCATGTTTAAATATATTTATTTGCATAGAAAAAAATTAATTAGTAGTCAAGACTTTGCCAGTGGCATCTCTTTTTAATTTATTAAATTCATATTTTGAATTGGAATTGTAAGCTTGTGTTAAAGCTTTCATTTTGCTTAGGTCATGATTATTTGTTATTAATTTTTCCATTCCAGTAACATAGGCGTCAGCTGTGTTGGGTTGAGGGATGTGCACGTCTTTGGTAACTTGAAAAGGAATGTCTGTATTTGCTATTTTGGTTAAATGGTCTGAAATTGCATTAATTTTGCCATCGTCATGATCTAAATTGTGGGCTAATCTATCGAAAGACTCAACTCTTCCAGAGGCAACTTTTCGGTATTCTCTTCTTTCATCGGGTTTAGTGAATTGATGGAGAAAATGTCTGTGACTATGGGCCATTCTAAAGTTTTTATCTCGTTAAAAAAATAATTTACAGCGTCATCTGCGTTTGCCACATTTATAGGATTCTTTTCGTATTGCTCAGTTATTCTTTTTATGCGTCTATTAGTGGTTGATTTAGTTTGCCTAACACATGTAAGTTTATAGAGCTCATCTTTTTTTACACAATTTTCAATGTGCTCATTTTTACCATTCATTTCTTGCCTAGTTAACCAATATTCATGTTGAATACTATAATTTTTTGTTAGATTTTGTTTCAATTTCTGAATGAACTTTAACAATTCTTTTACATCACTCAAAAATATAATATTCGTAATTTGTTTATTTTCAGGAATCTTTTCGACTAAAAAAATTCCATTATAAGAAACCTTATCCAAATAAGAACAATATTGATATTTTATAACAATCTCGTGCAAAGTACGATTTAAAGAAAAAAAATGATGCCAACCAAATGTGTTATTAAAATTTATTTCGAAACAATTATTATTAAATTTAGAATTAGAAATTAAATAAAGTTTAGAAATTTCTTTTTTAACTTTTCGCAAATTCATTTTTAAAAATTGGCTAACATTTGTTTGCCTTCTGCTTGCGCATTTATACTAACTCCATTTTTGCTGGCCCCTGGATCTTTGAAATAATATTTTACATATGCTGACATGACTTGCGTGTATATGCTATCACTTCCAGCAGGTGCCATAGCCGAAGGATGAAGATAAGCAAAAAAACAAGGGTTGCTTTTATCCGATTCGATACCAATCTGACATCTAAAACTTACTTTATCTTTCATGGATGGTGTTTGTCTTTGCGAATCAAAATTGACTGTACCATTTTGAAACAAGGACACGGGTTTTTTATTTTGCATTTTTTTGCAATTTGAATGCGCAAAAAATATAAAAATAGGATTAATGTACTCTTCGGTTTCAGTTAGTTTGGACTTTGGAGCTGGTGGTATAGATACCATAGCTGAACCTTCTGTTTTCAATTTCAAAAATTTTTCAATCACATTTTTGGGTATCTTGGCTTCTTTTTCCAACCATTCATAATCAACATATTGCGTGTCAATGTTCAAATTTTCATCACGTGTTTTACCTAATGTAGGGTCGTAGATGGCTCTTGCAAAATGTAAACCATATGCTAAATAATGAACCGGGCATTGAAAAACCGTCTTGGTATTTGTCATTGTATTTTCGGTATCTTTTAATTTCAAAAACATTTCTGGCGTCATTGGTTTACCTTCGCTAACTTCACCTCCACAACAACACCATTTTATTGGTTTCAAAGTCTTTTTGATTGAACCAGACAACTCCATTGTTGTTTCTTTAAACATTCTCGGTTTTTTGGGCATCATGTGGCAAATGTGCAGATAAGCCAACATTGTGTAAAATGATACTAGCGAATTTAATGCATTTAACGAGGTAAGACATCTAGGCAAAACTGTAACACTTGAAGCCCACGATTTTACCGGTACCTCATCTACACCAAGCAAACCATAGTAACCATCTAGACCAGCTTCAGCTGCTTTTCTTTTCGGCATACCCGAATCAAATACTTCTTCTTCTTCCATTTCTTCTTCCATTGGAACTATAACGTTGTTTTGTGACATTTTTTTATCTAAAACAAACAAAAAAGTTAAAGTTTATGAGCATAATAAAAAAATGTAGCTATCAGGTCGTTACTCCTGATACTTTTAAAAGAGAAAGGCATTGGTTGAATTGTTAGCGTAGCGGTTTATGAAAATAAAACGAAACGAAAGCATAGTAGATCGAGTCTTTCTCATATTTATTTAACTAAATAATTATATTATTGTTTAATTATATTTTTTAGATGCTTTTAAGTCTTTTAATTTTTGTTATTTCCGAAGGATCAAGGTAGGAATAAATAGTTTTGTCTGGCAAGTTTACAAACAACGTTTCACAGCTTTTATCTAAATGATCAAGACAATCATATGATTCTCCCGTAATCTTAAAATTTAAAAAAACATTAAACGTAAAAGAATAAAGATAATATATATTTAATTTGTGTTACCTTTAGAATAAATCTTCTAATATCAGAATAAGAAACGTTTACAACATGTTTATGATCAAAATAACGAGCAAAATAAAATTCATCTTTGGTAAGCAATTTTTTTTCCCAATTTAATGTGCAAGGAACGTAAGATGAATTATTCATTGCCATGTTTTTGTAAATTTCGTAAGTTATCGGTTTTGTTACTTCGTCTGAATTGTTACCAAGTGTTGCAACATTTATATTTTGTTTCATCTTTAGCTCAATCTCTATACATTTGTGATATCTACCTACAAAATCATTTGGCAAATCTTTTTTTACATCTTCTGGTAGATCTACATACAAAGATGAATCAAAAGCCAATCTTGTCAAAACTTTTTTTGCAATCTCTAACCGTGTTGCTTTTGAATCAACATTTTTGCGTATCATAAATTCAAAGACAAAAAAGTAGAACAAATGGTAAGCAAAGGCAATAACGTACAAAGAATTATGGTACAAATATTTTTCCATAGTTCTATATTCAGCCAATTCATAAGGAAGTTTAATAGAATCAAAAGAAGGGTCAGGCATTATTACATTAAACTTGTAATCAATGTAATCATCTTTAACTTGT
The DNA here is from genome assembly GCA_032273045.1 of Chloridella minuta. Taxonomy (NCBI): domain Eukaryota; class Xanthophyceae; order Mischococcales; family Pleurochloridaceae; genus Chloridella; species Chloridella minuta. The sequence goes on along the minus strand of JAUKPQ010050789.1, from coordinate 6,552 downwards.
TCAATGTAATCTTTACCCATAGATAATAAACTAGCGCAAATGTAATGAATAGGTTCAAGAACCAAATGATCATTATCATTTACAGGCAAGTTTATCATCTTGTCAAAAAAGGAATGCGAAAAATGCGAACGATGAAACATGACCGAATCATTCATATCAGAACCCAAATTAAAATGATAAAAAGTAAGAATTTCTTTTAACAAAGAATAAACCACCCCTATCTTGAAAAATCTTTGTGGAAGAGTGTAAACACCATCAAAAGGAATAATTTTTAATTTTGAACGATAAAAAGCATCAAATTCAGAATTAAAACAAGCATAACCTTCTTTAGATAATTTCTTAAGAAGCGAAGATTTTCCTTCGCCAAAAAATCCATCTACACAAGTAAAAGAAATGGATTTAGAAAAATCTTTTTTGGCAATTTTTTCCTTATCAATGTTTTTTGCTTCTTCATTTATTAAATCTACTTTTCTAAAAAGCCCATCTAATTCCGATTCACGAAAAATATGTTCCAAACTAGAATCTACTTGCTTAACAAATTTCTCAAAAGATTTTATCATTTTCTTTATAGATTTGACATAGATTGGGCAAACAAATAGTTTAGTTGTCAAAACAATCTTTGCCCAATCTTTAATCTCTGAAATGTTTTTTTCTGACAGATCATGTTTCACACTAACTTTCACAGGGTCTTCAAATTCTTCAGAAGCCACAAGTTTAAGATTGGTGGAAACTTCAGTGCCTGGTTTTACGTAGATGCCGGCAAGTTTTGCTAACTGGATTGCAGCATTTTGTTCCAACACTTCAAGGTATTCTTTCAAATCTTTGTCAGTTTCAACTTCTTTAGGTGGGTCGTAACGTTCTCCTTTCTTGTGAAGATTAACATTGTATGGATTGGTACTAATGCCTCTCTGTTCAAAATCGGCTAATGCTTTATTATTAATGATAGTTGCTTTCTCCATTTTGTTTAGTATTTATAGAATTTTTTTTTGTGAAAAATAAAGAAAAATTTTGGCGTTATTTATAATGGATTTTTATCAGGTAATTGCAGAGTATGCACAAAGTATATTAGACCAATTTAATATAGAAAATGCAGGTGATTTGATAAACGGTCTTGTGAGTGCAGTATCATATGAAGGTTTTAGAGAAGCATGGTATCAGTTTTGCAACGCGCTAATCGGGCAAGTCCCAAGTGCAGTATTAAGAGGCATATATAATGTTGGTGTAAAAATGATAAAAGATAGTCATCATGATTCGGCAAAGCTAGATAGAAATTTTATTAAAAAACCCCGTGATGATTACATAAAACCAGTTTTACCAACAATCAACCAATCTGATGACACAACAGATAAATTTGAAGGATTTGAACCAACCAATCATATTGCTTTAATTGGTAATACGAACACAGGTAAAACTACGTGGCTGGGCACGCAAATAGCAAAGAATAAACTAGACTTTGAACAAGTGTGGTGTTTATTGCAATCGAATGCAAAAGATAAAGACGGGGCAATGTTTAAAAATTTAATTGGTGCGCATTTTGTAGATAAAAATAATTATCCTCCACCTGCTGACGCTGTGCAATTTGCTTATTGGACTCACCCTGGCGACGTCGAACACATTAATAACCTAGTAACAACTAAACAATCTAAAAAAACTTTGTTTATTTGTGACGACATTCAAACCAATGGCAACATGGGCAGTAACTTGGTTGCAGAGTGGATAAACAAAGCAAAAAATAGTAACGTATCTATGGTAGTAACTTTACATGGGCAAACTAGTCAGTCTAGCAACAAAACCTTAACAATAAAAAATGCTTGTAATTATTTGGTTTTTTTTAATCCTCAACCTCAGACCGTAAAAACTGGAATGGATGTGGACATTCGAACTGCAAAGAATATTGTAGCTAAATTGGCAGGAATTACAATAACGCACCATAAAGTTTTGGTGTATGATAAAAATAAAAATGAAGTGTATTTTGGTTATCAAAACATGTACAATATAAATCCAAGAATGAAAGAAAAAAAGATTTAAATTTTAAAAACTTTTATTTAAATAAATTTGAATTCATTTGTATTAAAATCTAATTTTAAATTTTCATTTTCTAAAATTGTATTTTCAAGTTCATTAAATACAAACTCTTCTTCAATGTTTTCTGAACAATGCGCAATGTTTCGCGTCCATATAATGTTGGATTGTAATCTTGCTTTTTTTACAATCTTTCTTACCAAAAGCAATGCTTGCTCAAAAGGAAAATTGTAATGCATATTGTCTGTGAAAGTTAAAATTAGGCAAGGACCAGATTTTAAATAAGTCTCCCAATGTTTTCTCCAATCTCGATCTGATCCATTGTAAAGAATGCGAATTGCTTTTGTACCATCGTCGAGTTGATTTTCGGCAGCGGGTCTCGAATTGAAAGTAAATGGCACAGCATTTATTAAAGTGAAAAAATGCATTGTGAATATTTTCAAAATGGCAGCTAATTCTTTTGGCTGTGTGCCCGAAGGTTTCACCATGATTCTAAATTTGCGAGAAAAATCACAAACTGATCGCAAACTTTGGGATGGTTGTTCAAAATACTTTAGCGCTTGGGAAGGATTTTGGCCAGCTGCTTGCAAATTAAAGATCAAATTGTTTGCCAAATTCGTGTTCTTTTTGTCAACCATTACGTGAATTTTCTCTTTGCTCATTGCCAATAAGACTAGAATAATTTTTTCAACGTTATGAAACGCTTGTTTAGGAATAGTGGCTGCAATGATTTGGTCATGATGTAAACATAATTTTACTCGTTCATAGCAAAACTTGAATTCTTCTGTAGGTTTGGCAAAGTCTTCCAATGAAAAATCCAATTTGGAATGCATATCAAAATTGGGCAAAGAATTGGTGTACTCTTGTTGAAAATACGAATTGTATAAAAATAAAGCCTTCTTATTTAAACATGGCGTTACATAGCCTCCCAAATTTTCAATTACCGAATAAACTAATTTCAAATCGTCATCCCTAATAGGAAAACACTGATCTTTCCATCCCTTAATTAAAAACGCCAAATTCAAAAAGTTACAATCATCATTTTTCTTATCACTTAGTTTTGTACAATTCAAAATTGCAAACTGATAGGAGAAAGACTTTTGAAAACACAAAACACGGTTGGATGTGTTTACAATAAAAGTGCCAGGGCCGTACAAGTCAGAATTTACAAATATTTTTGCATCAAGATTGTAAGACATTTGCAATGAGCAAATAATGGGCAAGAAAGAATGCAAATTTACAACTTCATTTGGCTCCAAAATCAAGTCCTTATCGAAATGAAATAAGCTTGTATTAGAAGAACTGTTCCTAGCAACCGATCCTAAGTACTGTGAACTTGACATTGAAAAATTCAAATCAGTCTCTATGGAGAATGAAAGAGGGCTTGGCAATGAATTCAACTCATTCAAGGTGATCTCTTTTTTAACTCTTTTCATTTTAACAATTGTCTCTGTGGATTTTTGCTTGGGCATGATTAAAATAAATAAAAAAAATGTGCATATTTATAGCAAAATTAATATTTATTATTAACAAGGTAAAAGAATTTTAATTGGCTGTTGTAATCGTTTATATCACATGTGTTTAAGTCATAATAATAAAATAAATATTTTTTAACATGGTTTGGGAAAGATAAAAATTCACATGCTATGTAATCTTTAAATTGTGTGTTGTCTCTAACATTTTTCCACGGCTCCATTGTGTTATCATCATCTGAATAATCTAACCATTTGACTACGAACACGAGCTCCAAAAATTCATTAAGCTTATTTCGTTTAACCGTTGGACTTAGCTGATGGCCAATAATTTTTTCAACTTTATATTCTTGAGTCATTTTTTAAGTGAATGTTTAATTTTTTATTTTTGCGTCTTATATTTATTAAAAAAATCATGTTACATTCATGTGAGAAAAAATCATTAATTTTTTAGTTTTTTATCTTTGCACATGATGAAAATTACCATGTTAAAAAATTTTTTAATTCATATCTCTAAAATAAGAAAAAAAAGAGATAAGAGAAAATTTTATATAAATATTTGTGAAAAAAAGCAAAAAAAATAAATAAAAAAGCCAAAAAAACAAGCAACCAAGATGATCCGAAGACATAGCAATAAGAAAAATATTTTTTCACATCCATACATATTAGATAATGATAAAAAGCATTTATTCAGTTACAAAATAAACAAAAGCAAAACCTTGTTTACAAAAGTTTACAAAGACCCAATTGAAGTAAAACCATTCTTTGAAGTGACAGAAGCTACAAGAGATTATAGTATGAGAAAAATAGGATGGAATACAAGCAAAGCCAATTTGCATAATATGGTGTCATGGTTACATAAGAACGGAGATCCATGTGTGGTAGAAAAACCAAAGCTTTCATATACTCTTGAAGAGCGCATTACGGTAAATGGTCTGTTTCACAATTACAAACTTTACAACAATTATTTTCACTTGGGAGTTAAAAATGTTACCGGTAACAACATAAATATATTAGAAAATTATAAATTATTTTCTAACGTTGATATTATTTCACCTATTTATCTGTGTGATTATGATATTCTTTTTCAGCATAAAAAAGAGTTATTTAATAACGATGATTATGATGAAAAATATTTGAAATATTTTAATTATATAAGATATAAACATTGTTTATATTATTTAAAAGTAATAGAAGATGTTATTCAAGCTATTTTAGCTCAGATTAGATTATATAAATTTTGCGAAGAAACAAAAATTTATTTAAAAACGTGTGTTCTTGCTGCTTATAACATTTTGTTAACTGAGACTTTTTTCATATTAAATAATGAAAAAGAAGAAGATGACATTTTTTTTTTAGCGTTTAGATATTTACCTACTCGTGTATGCTGTATGTTTAAAAATATCATGTGTTTTATAAAATTATTGATAAAAGAGGATGAACATGTGAAAGAAAGTTTTAAAATAACTGGTTTTAATATCGCTTTTTATTTAAATAATAATAATGCTGAATATGAAGAACGTTTTATTTTAGATAGATTTCGTTTTTCTTGTGACGTACAATCTGATTCTAATTTTAAAGATTGCAAAGATATAGTACAAATAGAAGATGAAAAGATAAAACGTGTTTTAAAAGAGACGGCTTATTTTTTTATGAAATCAGACATGAAAAGTTTTTTTACGAGAATATTAAAAAAATTTTCAGCACATGTCAATTTTGAGCATAAATATGAATATATTTATTATAGTTTAAATGTTAATGAAGGCCACAATTATCCATTTCATTATGTAAATATTTTATATTTTAGTATTGATAATACGTTTATGCCTGGAGCACATTATCTATATAATGAGATAAACAAAAAAGAAACTAAATCAGTAAGAGAATTTAATAACGCTTTTGAAAGTAACGAATGTGCTGTTTGTTTAAATTCTTTTAATTTTTTAAAAGATAAAATAACTATTTTACCATGTAATCATTTATTTCATTCTTCTTGCATAAAATTTACATCATGTGCTATTTGCCGTGCAACTTTTTAAATAAAATTTTTTAAATAAATTATAATAATTTTTTATTATTTTTTTATTACTATAACAACAAGGTGTAGCTACTTTGTATATTTAAACTTTTATTACCATAAAATTATAATAATTTATTTATTAGAACAATGAATTGCGAAGAATACAATCGTGCTATGGATGAAATAAGAGAGCGCCACTTAAAACAACTAAATACGTTGAGTGAAATTATAATTGAAGAATATTCAAAACAGGAATTAGTAAATGGAGTAAATCCATTTGAAGCACTAATGGACCAATTTCATAATATTGAAAAGAGACGTGGCTATAAATGGATTATCGATAAAGTAAATGGAGATCTTCGTCGCAGCATTAAACAACTTTCTCCAGAAGATTTGGATAGACTTTATAAAGCTGCTCAACTTATTGATGAAGCAGATAAAGAAGCTGGAGATTTTAAAGACCCTGAAACTGGTCATACCACAAATAATAGAATCTCATTACTTAGAAAATCAAATGCTTTTAAAGAGGCATCTAAATATTTAGTATGGGTTGAAGAAATGGCAGAAGGAGTATCTAACTCTGAGCTTTCTAGTAAAGTAAACGCTCTTCGTGCCCTTCAGCCAGAAGCAGGTATTCTCTATAATCGAAACAACTATCTTGCAATGAGTGTTAGAACTGAACATGCACAAAAGGAATTATGTTCAGTTGCAAATTGGTGTATTAACCGAGGAAGCTGGGGATCTTATGGAGGTAAGACAAACTCGCTTCAGTTTAATATCTTTAATTTTAATTTACCAGTAACAAATCCTCTACATATTGTTGGAACTACAATCGACTCAAACGGTCGAGTAAACACTGCACATGATAAAAATGATTCACATGTAATGAAGGATCAGGATCCATATAGACATTTTATTGCTCTAGGGTATCCTCAAGATCTTGCAACAGCACTAATAAATAGTATTGAAACTGAGACTACTATTAAGAGTATTGTAACTAATCTTGGAATCAATACTTCTAATCCTTCTGACCTACTA